>CAUYRH010026618.1:0-58869 GCA_963574655.1 Perodicticus potto
ATTTTCATTGAACTATTTAACATAGCCTTCATGGCCTTTTAATCACTATATGAAGACATTTATATTCTGCATTTAGTAATTTTCACTTGTACCCTTGTAAGATGCACCGTAAGTGTGATCCCACCAATCACCCTCCCTCCACCCATCCTCCCCCTCCTCTACCCTCCCTTGCCCCTTTCCCTATTTCTTATGCTATAACTGGGTTTTAGCCTTCATATTAAAGTTATAAATTAGTTTCATAGTAGGGCTAAGTACATTGAATACTTTTTCTTCCATTCTTAAGATATTTTGCTAAGAATAATATGTTCCAGCTCCATTCATGTAAACATGTAAGAGGTAAAGTCTCCATCTTTCTTTAAGACTGCATAATATTCCATGGTGTACATGTACCACAATTTATTAGTCCATTCATGTGTCAATGGGCATTTGAGCTTCTTCCATGACTTGGCAATTATGAATTGGGCTGCAATAAACATTCTGGTTCAAATATCTTTGTTATAATGTGATGGTTCTAATGGTTTGGTAGCAACATTCCTAGACTTATGGAAACATCACCCTGATCTCTGCCTTTATTTTTTGGTGTTCTCCTGAAATGTGTGTTTGTGTCCAGTTTTTCTTTTATATGAATATGTAAGGACCCAGGCATATTCCCTTAGGATGCCCCCAAGTAAGTACAACCTCCCTTTAGCTAATGATATCTGTAATGATCCTATTTCAAAGGAAGGTAACATTCCAGGGATCTGGGAGCAAGGCCTTTAATATATGAACAAGGAGGTAGGAGGAGAGGTAAGATTCAACCCTTAACACAGACCAGTAGAAAAATGGATTATATTTAAGAACTAACACTAGCACATTAGTTCTAAGGGGAAAGAGGTAAAACTGGATATAGGATAATCAATGCTAGGTGGATTTTGGGAGTAGAAATCTCAAATACTCCTAAAATTCTGCTTTTTTCTCAATTACTTTTTACCACTTTGGGAAACTACATTACTCAATATGCTTTTCTACTTAGAGATTTCACTGCCTTGAATCTGCTGGAAAACAATTCACGCATCTGTTAAATTTGGAGCAGATGGCCACTTTCTAGACAAAATCCCCAGCCTTTGGTTTGGTGATAGTACAGTTTCCTGCCTAATACCTAGTCTTTTGATACACTAAAGTCTGAATCTGTTCCCAAGAGTTTCTGGGCTAAAAACAGTGCATATGTGGGGCAGATAAATAAGGCTGAACCTATAATGGCCTCAAATGATCTAGTTGAGCCCTTCATAAAATTGGCCCAAAACCACAAAATGGGATAACTATGACCTATTTTATATATACTTTCTGAAATAACTCATTAGTTTCTATACTATGAATTAACCCTTGAATACATAACCCTGTTCTGTTCCTCAAAAAGACAAATAGGTGCTGTTTCGTACAAGATTTTAAAGTCCCTTAAAAAAGCTTCTCTACTTCTTGCTCTCCCCAACCCCATAATCATATTATCCTTAATCATTAACATAACTATTTACTATACACTGTTAGATCTATACATATATATATTTATATTTAGTATATATAATATATATATAAATTTATACCCAAACTTAACAGTATCTATTTCTATTCACTTGGGAAAATCAACAAAAGACTTAACTAATTATAGCCCTGGATTTATAGAAGCGCCCTCTTACTCCTTGCTAATACGTAATGATAAACTTAGAATTATGCAAGTCCCAGGGATCCACTTTTATACAATATGGTAGTGATCTTCTATTACTTTCTCTTAAAGTCATTCCCTTCACTTGAGAACAGAATGGCCATATAAGAAATTGTGATTTAAGTATAAATCACAATGTTGTCAGATCTTGACTCTGATCTTCTACAGTCCAATATGGCCTAATATCACAAAAGTTTAATGAGTTTACTCAAAATTACCATCAATTGGTTAAAATGACTGTTCACAAATATAAACTGCAGGAATTCCTAAGTGATCCTCAGCCTGGGAACCTGATTTACTAGAATATTATACCACTGTATGACTCTTGTTGATGTTTACTGTAGGAGACCTCATCAGACACTATTAACCACAGACACTTTGGTAAATTCTAATCATTCCTTGAATTCATATTTACCAATTAGAGAGAAAAAGAAATAAGAGACATTCTTTGAGAGAGATAAATATACAGGATGGACATAAAGTTTGTGTGCAATTTTTCAAACAGTTTAACATAGTAAACTGCACAGAAACTTTATGTTCACTCTGTGTGTGTATACACACCCCCACATGTATATCAAATTTTGTATATATACAAAGTTTGCTTATATACTAGGCCACAAAACAAATCTTAGGAAATTTCAAAAGACTGACATCAAACACAGCATGTTTTCTAGGTTCAATGCAACTAAAATTAAATCAAACAGAAAACTAGAAAACCTACATACATATTTTTAACATTAAGAAGCCATGAAATAATTCCTGCATCAAAGAAGAAATCATAATTTTAAATAAAACATTTTGAACAATGACATAATTCTGCAATACCGAAAATATTATGATATGGCTAAAACTGTAATTGGAAGAAAATTTATAGACACAATTGCATGCATGTAGTAGAAAATAAGACTAAAAATCAATATACTTTTCTACACTACATATTATGAATTTAGAAAATGAGGACAGGGAAATGGCAGACTAGAAGTAGCCTCTCAATGGCCTCTTCTAGGAAAAGTGGGAAAAAACACAGGCAGCGGCTGCCATTAAGACGGCTCCGCTCAGAGATAGTTGTGAGATCACAGAGAGAACAGGACACTAGGAGACTGGATGGGGTGAAGGGGAACAAACATTAAGAAAAAAAAAGAAAAGATAACAAAGAAGCAGATGGCAGAAACATATAAAAGTAGAGACAGCCTGTGGGGATCAGTGCAACCTGAGCTGCTGAGTAGCAGCACCATTCCTTAACACCCCATCAGATCAGAAAGTATTAGAGACCGATCTGAATTCTATGCAAAGCTAGTGTGACATAGAGCAGGCACTGAGGGGAACAACCGCAACTGGTGCCTTCCAGAACCCTGGGGTGCACCACACAGGGCCTATGGGGGTCTGGGGCGGAGCAGATTGACTTGTGGTTCCTCTAGGCCAAAGAAGATGACCTGAAACCAAGCACTTCCCCCACAGAAGACAGCAGGATCTGGGCATGGGCACTGACAGACAGGGAAGGGCCTATTGGGCTGCCACCACCCAGGAGACAACAGGTCACAATTCCACTTTGGTAGGTTTCCGAAGGGACACTGAGAACTCTGTGACCCTAGGGTGGCAGGTCCCACAGCCCAGGTCAGCCCCACCTGACATGGCAACTGAGCAGGTTTAGACACCTACAGTTTGGCCTGCCATGGTAGAGGGAATCTCAGTCAGCTGAGATCAGGTTTTAGCAAATTAGAGAGGGAGACAGAACAACACAAACAGCAGCTACTGTTACCACTGCTACTGCAGTGCCATCCAGTGACTAATCCTTATTTGAATCCTGGAGGAATATCTCCAACTATAGTTTAGTGCTATCGTAACCTTTTTAGCTCAAAACTAGGGGGGAAACCCCACCAGATGAGGAGAAACCATCAAAAAACTGTGGCAACATGAAAAAATTAGAACAGATGAACTCTGCCAAGAGATGGTGCCACAGCAGAGAGTTTTAACTATAAAGAAATTGTTGAAATGACAGAAATGGATACAGAATATTAATGGAAAATAAGATGAGTGAGATGTAATACAAATTTGAAAACCAGCAAAAAGAAGCCCCCAAAATGTCTCAGGAAATCAAGGAAATTAAAGAAGACATTACCAAGGATATGGACAAAACTAGGATGGTTAAAATGGAACTTAAACAACTAAAAGATGCATTCAGGGATTTCAAAACACAGCAACAGATTAAAACATGGAAAAGAAAGAATCTCAGAGCTTAAAGACAAGGCTCTTGAGCTAACCCAGTCATTGAAAAGAGGCAGAAAAGAAGAGATCAAAGGCAGAGCAATCTCTTAGAGAGATTTGGGATTGTGCAAACCATACAAACATACAAATTATAGGTATCCCTGAGGGAGACAAAGCCCTAAAATCATGGAATGTCTAGTTGAAGATATCGCAGAAAATTTTGCAAACATTACCAGAACTCAGACATCCATTACTAGATGGACTTCGAACCTCAGGAAGATTCAGTTCAAATATAGCATCACCAAGACACATCACAATTAACACTCATCCCCACACAAAGCCATGGAAACTAAACAACTTATTGTTGAATGATAGTTGGGTGAAGGAGGAGGTGAAGATGGAAATTAAAAGTTTCTTTGAAGTAAATGTCAATGAGACCTCAGGCTGCCAAAACATGTGGGATACTGCAAAGGCAGTCACGAGAGGGAAGCTCAGTCCAAAATGAAAAAGGTGAAATAATGACAGATATCATGGAAATACAAAACATCATCACTGAATACTATAAAAATCTCTATACCCATAAATTTTAAAATGTGGTGGAGGAAATGGACAAATTCTTGGAATCACACTACCTCTCTGACTCAACCAGAAAGAAATAGAACTCCTGAATCAGCCAATATCAAGCACCCAAACTGAAGTAACAATAAAAAATTTTCCAACAAAAAGAGTTCCAGAACAGGTTTCTCATCAGAATTCTACCAAACTTCCAAAGAACTTGTTTGGAAGAACAAAGAACCTTTATTCTAGAAACTATTCCACAACATTGAGAAGCAAGGATCCCTCCCCAACTTATTCTAAAAAAGCAAATACCATCTCATTACCAAAACTAGGAAAGGACATAACAAAAAAAGAAAACTACAGACCATTTCTCTAATGAATATAGACACATTCGCAATAAAATCTTAGCAAACAGAATTCAGCTTCACATCAAAAAAATAATTCATAATGACCAGGTAGGCTTCATACCAGAGATGCAAGGTTGGTTTGACATACATAAATCTATAAATGTTACTCACCACACAAACAGAAGTAAATACAAGGACCATATGATCCTTTTAATAGATGCAGAAAAAGCATTTGACAGAATTCAACAACATTTTTAATAAGAAAACTTAAGAAAATTGGCATAGATAGTACTTTCCTCAAAATAATTGTTGTTCTACAACAATCCAAAGCCAACATATTGAATAGAGAAAAATCGAAAGCATTCTCACTTAGAACTGGAACTAGGCATGGATACCCCCTATTGCCACTACTACTTAACATAGTACTAGCAGCCCCAGCCAGAGCAATTAGACAAGAGAAGGACATCAAGAATATCCCAATGGGGATAAAATAGGTCCAGCTTTCACTCTTTACTGACATGATTTTTTTTAATTTCAAATTGATATAAGGGTATAAACAATTACATTACGTTTTTTGCATTTGTTAGGTAGAGTCCAAGTTATAGTGAGCTCTTCACCCAGGAGGTCCATTAGGTGGTAGCACATCACCCCCTCCCCCGCTCCTCTAAGCCTCTTCAATCCTCTCCATTCCCCCTATTTGAATGTAGTTGTGTTTTTCTCTCATGTGGAAGTGCAGTTGTTCACCTATTGCTTTCACGTAAGTATTGAGGACATTGTACACTTGGTTTTCCATTCTTGTGATACTTTAGTTAAGAGGATGTTCACCAAACCTACCCAGTTAAGTATAAAAGATGCAAAGTCTCTGTCTTCTTATGGCTGAATAGCAGTATACATATACTACAGCTTATTAATCCATTCATGAATTGATGGGCACTTGGGTTGAATTCCACATCTTTGGTGATTACGAACTGAGCTGTGATAAACTTTCTAGTGCAAATATCCTTATGGTAAAATAATTTTTTTTCTCCTGGGTAGATATCTAGTAATGGGATTATAGGGCCAAATGGAAGGTATAATTTTAGTTCTTTGACGATTCTCCATACTTCTTTCCAAAGAGGCTACAGTTGTATGATATGATTTTATATCTAGAAAACCCCAAAAATTCTGTTAAGAGATTCCTGGAATTGATAAATAATTATAGCAAGTCTCAGGTTACAAAATCAATGTATACAAATCAGTAGCTTCCATATACACCAACAATAGTCAAGCTGAGAATCAAAACACAATATCTTTCACACTAACACCAAAGAAAATCACAGTACCCTTCTCACTAATACCAAAGAAAGTAAAATATCTTGGGATGTTTTTGACAAAGAAAGCCAAGGGTCACTATGGGGAGAACACTTAAACACTGAGAAAAGAAATTATAGAGGATGTAAATAGAAGGAAAATCACATCATGTTCATATATTGGTAGAATCAACATTATTAAGACATCTATACTAACCAAAGTGATCTACAGATTTAATGCAATTTCCACTGAAATATTAGCATATTTTGCAGATCTCAAAAAAATAGTTCTACACTTCATATGTATGTAAAAAAGACCTTGAATAGCCAATGAAATCTTACAAAATAAGAACAAACTGGGGGGCATCACTTTCCCAGACTTTAGGCTATACTACAAGGGAATAATAGTAGTCACAACAGCATTGTATTAGCATGACAATACAGACATAGACCTTTAGGTAAGAACAGAGAATCCAGACAGGAAATCATCCTCCTATTGCCATATGATCTTTGGCAAGCAAATGAAAACATACAACAGGGGAAAATAATTGCTATTCAATACATGGTGCTGGGAGAACTTGATAGCCACGTGTAAAAGAGTGAAACAAGACATCCACCTCTCACTACTCACACAAATTAATTCCTAATGGATAAAAGGTTCAAACCTAAGTCATGAAACTATAAGAACTCTAGAAGAAAGTGTTGGAAAAAATCTTGTAGATGCCAGCTGAAGGAAAGAATTTATGAAAAAGATCCAAACAATATTCACAGCAACAACAAAAATAAAGGGAATCTGATCAAGTTAAAAAGTTTCTGCACAGCCAAGGACACAATCAACACAATCAATCAACCATAAAGCAAATAGACAACCTACTGAATGGGAAAAGATATTTGCATGCTACACATCCAAAAGACGAATGATAACAAGAACGTACAAAGAACTCAAGCAAATCAACAAGAAAAGGTCAAAGGACTACATTAAAAGTTGGGTAAGAGACAGGAACAAAAGAAGATTAACAACGAACACATGAAAAAAATGCTCAATAGCTCTAATCACCAGGGAAATGCAAATCAAAACCACAATATCACCTAACCCCAATGAGAATGGCTTACATCATATGATCCCACAACAATAGATACTGGCATAAATTCAGAGAGAAGGGACCATTCACACACTGTTGGTGAGACTGCAAACTAGTACAACCTCTATAGAAAGTAATATGGAGATACTCCAAAGAACTAAAAATAGACCTACCATTTGATCCAGTAATCCCACTACTAGGTATTTACCCAAAGGAAAAAAAGACATTTTATTTAAAAAGACACTTCACTCCCCCCCCCAATGTTTATAGCAATACAATGCACAATTGCAAAGATGTGGAAACAACCCAAGCACCCATCAGTACATAAATGGGTTAATAAAATATGGTATATGCCTACCACCGGGGCAACATTCGGCCATAAAGTAAGATGGTCATCCAGTATCTTTTGTAATAGCCTGGATGGAACTGGAGACCATTCTAAGTGGAGTATTACAAGAATGGAAAAACAAACCCTACATGTACTCAATTCTAAACTGAAACTAGTGGATCAAGACCTACGTGATCATAGGGAAGCAAAACTCAACAAAATTCAGGTGGGAAGGAGGGGGAAAAAGGGAAGGGTAAATTCCCCGATGACAGGGACTTTGAATGAGGTCATTTCATACTTCTTGGATAAGGGGCACACCTTTAACTTTGACTTAAAATTTACCAAAGCAAACTAGGTATCCAAAATATATGTACTCCCATACTGAAATAAAGTTTAAAAAAAATAAAGCCTCTCTCTAAATTTAAAAAAAAAAAGGAATTTAGAAAATAACAACAACCTTAACTCCCCCAAATAGAAGTAAACAATAAAGTTTAGAACAGAAATTAATAAAACAGAAATAAACATACAATAAAGATCAATAAAGCCCCCAAAAAGTTTTTGACAGTCTTAAAATAAGTGAAAAATCTCTAGTAATAATTAAGACTAAGAGAAAGCACAAATAACCAGTATAAGATATGAAGGACGTTGTAACTACACATGCTGATGTTAAAAGGAATGACAGTGTATTACAAATAACCTGAGCAGCAAATCTGAAATTTTAAATAAAGTAGACATTTATAGAAATATATGCTACCAAATATTTCAAGAAGAATGAAAAAAACTTCAGTATATCCATCATTCCTTAGGCCATCTCCCCTAAAACTTACTCTGTTAAACATTTCAGAACCAGTAATTTCTACCTACAAAAGCTCCTCCAGAGATTTAAAACACTGGAACCCTGCGCTTTGCACCTTCGTGATCTTTGTAACAAACCTATAAAAGACAAAACTAAAGAAAGAAACATTCAGTTCATTCTAATTCAAAAATCTATGCACAAAACTCCTAAGCAAACTTGTCACATCAGCAGATTAAAGAAGTTATGCCATCTGGTTAATGGATACAGGACAAGGGTGACAGATAAAATTCAACATTCACTTTGAACATTAATTAATTAATTGTATTTATAAAAGAACGTGTTGGATAATGAAGTACCAACGTAGGTTCAGTGATTGGTAATGAATGTCTTAGCCTTTGCAGGATAGCGGGGGTGGGGGGGTGTGCCATGGACTGAATTGTGCCGGTCCCCAAATTATACATTGAAGCCTTAACCCCCTGACCCTGTAATGCTACTGGAGATGGGGCCTTGGGGAGGGAATTAGGTTTAGATGAGGGATATGGAGATGGGATGCTCATGGCGGAATTAGACCCTCTCTCTCTCTTTCTTCTCCCTTCTCCTCCTCCTCCTTCTCTTTCTCCTTCTCTCCCCCCTCCTCCTCCTTCTCCCTTTCCATTTCTCTACCGTGTGAGAACATAGGAAGAAAGTAGCCATCTGCAAGCCAGGAAGAGGCCCTTACCAGGAATCAAATCTGCCAGCTTGTTGATCTTGGACTTGTCAGTCTACAGAACTGTGAGAAATAAATGTTTCTTGCTTAAGCCACCCAGTCCTTGGCATTTTGTTACCGCAGGCTGATGTGAGTAAGACAGGGAGGCTGTACGTGTGGGCAGGAGAAGATGTGTAAGAACTCTGTATATTTTATACTCGATTTTGTTATGAACCTAAAAGTGCTCTAAAAAATAAAGTCTGTTAAAGAAAGATCATTTTAGCACATTAAAAAGAACTCCCTTACCCTGTTGAAAAACCATCTATGAAAACAAGTCCACAAGAAACCACATGTTTAATGGCAAAATATTGAGATTTTGAGGTTATGCTTAAGATAGGGACGCCTATCCCAAACTCTTGTCCCCTCCAGTGACCTTGGTGCTGGTGGGTTCCTAGGAAACTTAGTAAAGAAAGAGAAAGAAAATTTAACCAGGTTGGAAGAGAAAAAAATAAAACATCTTAGCACAGATATGACATGACTTGTGTAAAGAAACTGAAAAATCAACTGTTTGAATAAATTATAGTTTTGCAAGTTTGGGAGATTCCAAATCAATATAAAACAATCAATAGTATCTATTTCCCTGCAGCAAACAGCAGATGTACTATAATTTAAAAATTTCTTTAAAAGAACATAAATATAAAATGCCATAATAAAAGATGTCTATGACTTTTGTAAGCAAAATTACATTTTAATATTTTATTGAAAACTGCTGAAGACTGGAATAAGTAGAGGCAGAGAGACAAAATTTATTAGAAGATGGCTTAATAATATAAAAATGACAACTCTCAAAAAAAAAAAAAAATGACAACTCTCTCCTAATTGATGTGTAACTCATCCAGACCAAATCGAAATCCCAAGGTTTGGTGTCATTGTTTGTGTAGTTGTAAAGTAGCACCAAATTAGGAAGCAACAATACATCTTATCACCCAGAAATTCCATTCCTGGGAAGACCCCAGAAAACATACTCATAACCCTACATATGTAAACCCAGGATACATGGCTGAGCATGAGATAGTTATATTGTCCATGGTAGCAAAAACTGGCATATTAATTTTTCACTGATGCTGAAACACATTCTCACAAACTTAGTGGTTTAAAGCAACACAAATTTAATTTCTTATGGTTTCTAGTTTAAAAGTCTGAAAATGGTATCGGGGGCTAATATCAAGGTATCAGTAGGGCCGCACTTGTTTGTAAAGTCTCCAGGGAGGATCTGTTCCTTCCTTTCTCCAGCTTCTATAGGCCAACCATATTCCTTGGCCTACGGTCCTTCCCCAGTCTTCAAGAGCAGCAACATTGTGTGTCTTTGATTATTTTTCTGTCGTCATATACTCAGCCTCTGAGCTCAGCCTGGAGAGGATTTTACATTTTAAGGCATAATGAGATTAGGCTGGGCCCTTTTCCAGATTACCTTCTTATCTCAAGGTCCTAAAGCTTAATCACATCTGCAAAGACCCCAAATTCATTTTTCCATGTGAGGTGACATATGTAGTCACAAGTTTGGGGACATTTAGGGGAGACCACCGTTCTGCTTACACAACTGAAAGTAACACACATCTCACCAGACTAGCTTATGTTATTTCTGCGTGTTTTCTAGAATCCCCTTCCCTGAGTAGTTCCAAGTAAATGATGGCCAAAGGAGAGAATCCTGTGAGGTTTGCAAAAGAAAACAAAGAAATGGACATTATTCCCAGAAGGTGCATAAACAGATGAAAAGGTAGAGGTATCCGATCTGTGCCAGCTTGCCCTCCCCAGCCCTCCGTTTCAGGCCCAGGTTGTCTCCCACTTGCTGGACTGGCCTATCAGAGTTGGCCCCAGGTCCACCGCCAGATGCTTGGTCTCCCCACGTGCACGGCCTCTCACCAGCTCCCTCTTCACGGGCCCCTTGGTAGCTGGGCTAGTCTGATTCCTTGGCTTCCCCTGCAAGCTCTGACTTGCCTTTTGTACCACTGCCTCAGGGGCTACCTGGCTGGTGGCACTCTCTTCTCTCTGAATCTGGAACTCTCCTTTCCAGAACTGCACTTTCCCAGCTTCTCCCACATTTGTATAAAGTCAATTGCTACAATAAATCTCTTATTTTCATAATTTAGTGGTCCTGCTTCCCTGTGGGAAACCTGATGGGTGTAGTCAACAGAAGGTGGAATTACTCATTACACGGCGGTCTGTTCTGTAGGAATAGTCTATCTCACAATGACAGAGAGGGAGAGAGATTTCAGGGTGTGCAAAAAAATGAGCGCCTGTTGCCTCAAGTAAGTCAGAAGCCTTTAGTTTGGGTCTGGTCCAGAAAAAAAGACTTCTTTACCTCTCTTTTTCATAATGTGAACATCTTGACAAAACCCAGCAAGCAATTAATAAGCACTGGCCCCTCCTCTTCCCTAAGGAGACAGATTCTCCATATGACAGGGACTTCCCTACAAACGAAAGCACCCCAGGATGAAGAAAAGGAGGGAGCTCTTCCCGCATGGATGCTACGCTACGTGTCATCTCAGAACATAAACCAGCGCGTCTCTCATGCTTCCCACGTACTAAGCCTTCACTGGTCTCTGCCTGCCGGCACTGAGCACAGTCCGCTCAGTCTTCACAGAAACCCTGCGGAAAGCCGACCTAGATTCTCACTTTCCATCCGGAGAGCAGTGATCTAAGAATTTACGTAGCTTCCTACAAGTCACACAGCGAGCGGGAAATTGGGGGCAGAAAACCCAGGTCTTGCTGGAGCTGAAGTTCACATCTAGCCAGCATGACATCCAAAGGAAAAAACATATGCATTTGAGGTAAAGAGCTGAGTTCCCCAAAACCTGGCATTTGCTACTTGGATGGTATTTACCGTTCTCATTGGTTTCAAGGAAGCCTCCCACCCACCCTTGGGAATAAATTCATAAAAGATATGAAAGGAAGACGCAGGTCATGGGGACAAGGCACAGAGAGTGCAGAGGAAGATGACGGGTAATCACAGGAGTCTGGGCCTCACGCTTCTGAGCCAGACAGATCTGGGTCTGTGCCTCATCTCTGCAGAAAGAAAGAAAGAAGGGAAAACGCTTTGATAGCTCTGGTGTTCATTATTACATATGCAAGATGAAATAAATTTATCTCAAAAACCTGAAATTCCATAATTTCTGTTTAATTTTTTTCTCACTACTTCCCACTGATGCTTAGCTGAAATAGTGGAATTACTGTTATTCTCTAATTTCTATTCTATGTACTCCTGTAACAAACATTATTTCTATCATCCAGGTCCAACTACCTTTTCCAAGAAGTCCAGATTGGGTATAAACACATGATATTAAGTGCAGCTTAGGTCACACTGAAAGGCACGGGCCAGGGCGGAACAACTGTCTGATCAGTGTGAGAGCCAGGTCTTGGATGGGTATGGGACACATCAAGAAAGAGAAAGAAAAGTTTGGGGCTAGACTAAAGCCAAAGGCTGCCTCATGTAATCAAATCCTTGGTTAAGGACCAGGCTAAGTACTCTGGAGGACCATAAAAAGGAAAGGCTAGTGCCAGGAGGTGCATAATTCAAATCGGTCATAATTCACACAGAATCCAAACTCAGACTGCTTCTTCAAGTAGCAACAGAGCAGCCCGCTGAAATGGTTCCAAAGTGTGAAGATCCTCTCGGGAAGACTGGGGGTTACAAAAGATTGCCAGTATCTCACCGAAGTATGCATCGCAGAGCAAATGTTAATCTAAAACCTCTGTAACACATGCATGCTGTACCCAATGACCTGAAACCCCACTGCCTACAGTATTTCTCATGCAAGATTACATACAACCACACAGTCCAGTAGGACCTAGTCAGGGTTAAAGTGAGATCAAATGACGGTACCAAGAGATTTCAACAATAAAATATCATCGTTATAGAAATGTCTCAAATTTAAATATAAAATTACTCACTGTAAAATTTTTTAGACCATAGAACTATTATTTTCTAAAGTAAAATTTTCTATGTCAAGCTGAATCAGAAAATAAAATCCTTTTGCAAGTTAAAACCCAAATATAAAAATCCCAGAGTCAAATTCAAAATCCCTTGCCTTTGTGAATGAACATTTAACAATCGTCTCCCACCTGCCACCTTTGAAAACAAGTAAGGTTCTTTTACCAGCTGAAGCCCTGGCTGTTTTGCTGGATGAAATAAGTATAGCATAGTCCTTCAGGAATTAAGTTGTTGGCTAGCCATGGTGGCTTATACCTTTAATCCTAGCACTCTCAAAGGCTGAGGAAGGTAGACTGTTTGAGCTGAGGAGTTCAAGACCAGCCTGAGGAAGAGCAAGACTCCCATCTCTACTAAAAATAGAAAAATTAGCCAGGTATAGTGGTGCACACCTTTAGTCCCAGATAATTAGGATGGTCCAAACCAAAGAGTTTGAGGTTGCTGTGAGCTGTGATGTCACAGTACCCTACCCAGTGTGACAGAGTGAAAAAAAAAAAAAAAGAATTCAGTAAGTTTCTCTCCTGAGCCTTAAAGAATTCAAAGTTTAGTAAGACCAAGATTTTCACAGTTCTACTTTGATACGCTCCAAATTTAGAAAATAAGCCAATTCCTAGACCATAGAACTATTATTATTAGAGGTAGGTAGGAATGGGCAGTTGCAGTGTCAATTTACATCAATTTTTTTAATCTCAGAATATTAGGGGTTACACGTTTTGTTTACATATTTTGTTTTTGTGCAGAATGAGTCAACGTTGTAAGTGTGCCCTTCACTGAGATAGTGTGCACTGTACCTAAGAGGTATAAATTTACCCATTCCCACCTCCTTCTGCCCCTAACTTGCTTCTCATTGGGATTTCCTTGCATATGTGCTCTTTAGTATTGATGGATTAGTTCCAGCTTGGTATTGAGTACATGTGCACGTTTTTCATTCTTCTGACATTTCACTTCGAAGAATGGTTTCCAGTTCTATCCAGGTTGTCACAAAAAGATCTCTATTTTTTAATCACTAGCTAGTACTCTATTGGATAGAAAATGTATAATGGTGATAGACCACGCACACCAATTATTCTTATTTAAAATCATTTTTTTTTTATTTAACTTTATTTAGAGAAGAATCACTGGAAGCTGCTATGGTCTAAATGTTTATGTCCTCCCAAAATTCATATGTTTAAATCCTCAACTTCAAGGTGGTGATATTAGGAGGTCTTGGAGATAATCAGGACATGGGCTGGCACCCTCATGAAGAGATTAGTGCCCTTCTAAAAGAGGACCCAGTGAGACTCTTTGCCCCTTCCCTGAAATGAGGACATAGTAATAAGGTGCCAGCTATGAGCCAGAATGTAGACCCTCACCAGACATGTAATGGTGGACTTCCCAGTATCCCAAAGTGTAAGAAATAAATTTCTGTTATTTATAAGTCACCCAGTGTATGGCATTTTGTTATGGCAGCCTGAATAGACTAAAACAGTAGCCTGTGTGTTACCCAGAGTGAATGGGTGAGTGATCAGTATGGTGTAAGAGTGGTTCTCCCATCTAATTAAAATCTTTCTTTTTCAATCAGTATATTCCCCTCTGGTACGGTATTAAATGGGATTCTCCCTGGAAGTATTATTGCCACTCTCTTGTGAGCAAGTACATTCAGTCCTGTATCACAGTGGCTATTTCTCCTGCCTGTTACAAGATTCTTCAGGACTCTCTCTCCTAACAGCTAGGGAATGTGCCTGCATCACACAGCTACCCTTGTAACATGCTGTGACACATTACTGTTCTGTGAATAGCTTACTCGTATACTTAGAATGCATGTCCTCCAGGAAAGTCACAGCCTAGAATGCTGTCTCCAGTGAGAGGCGAGATGTATACAATGGCATGAAAAAGGCTAGGAAACACTGAACCAATCCAGAACCACACTGAGAACACCTAGTAAGGTATTCTTGAGCCTGAGAATAAGCAATATAAACACAAAATTATGTTCTTTCCTCAATGTCATAAACAATGAAATGCAGTTTGGAACTCAATATGGAATCAATCTCACTGTACCTGACCAGGTCTGTCACTATCAATTGATATCTATAATTTCCTCCCAGTCTCTGTAGTCCTCAGAGGACTCAGTTGCTTCATGAGTAGCAAATGATGCTACATTTCACATCAGAAGAATATATTCTCCCTGCAACAAGCCTTTGCCCCTATTTCAGCTTCATAGGATTGTTGATAGAGTGACCATACATATAGTTCATCAAATATTTTTGGTCATAAAAAGAAGCAAAAAAAGTATGATCTGAGACTTCCTGGAGCAAACTGGGACATATAGTCACCCTAGTCTTTGAAAGGCAAGCCAACACCAGGCAACAGGCTGGCAGGGTGAACGGAGACCCCAAGAATGTGCACTGACCTGGAAGTGGGTTGGGGATCCACCAGCATGGCCCCAGGAGTGAACTCCCTCACCATAGAGGACGAGCAGTTCACCAGTGGTTAATTCTCCATCTTTATCTACTCCTTCTCAACAATTTCTGACATGCTTGATTCTTTTCTCTCCATTGAAAACCTTCGCATACTACTGGTAACCATGCTTGGTGGACTTTTCCTGATACTTCATGTCTTCACCTCCTCAGTCGCCTTTGCTGGCTACCCCTCCTCCAAAACACTTCTCCTTGTCAGGCTTCTCCAAAGGACTTTCCTTGACCCTTTTCCTTACCTTCTCTCCTTCTTGAGGTGACTTTTAAATAGCTTCGAATAATATCTTTGCTAATGATCCTCCAATTTGTGACTCCTGACTAGTCAATTCACATTTGTTACAATTCATAAGCCAACCAGGAGCATGTCATCCCCACTGCATCCTAATACAGATGAATTACAGCATAATTTCTACCCTGGGGAATGCACTTGTCCTCGAACCTTCAGTAAATGGCAGACCATTCTGATAGTTTCTCAAATCTTAGCTTCATTCTTGAGTACTCACTTTTTTTTATTTCTCACACTCAATAACCAATCCATCATCACTCTTCCCATCTCTGCTCAAATACTAATATATGCACACATGTCACCTGTTGAGACATTTCTGTTTCCATTTCTATAATCCTAATCCCAACCACCATCGCCTCCCCCCTGGAATATTATATTAACTTCTTAATGGACCTCCCTCTGTTACCTGCTCTTTACCCCCAGTGATCCATTTTCCACAGTGTTTTCGCTGAACTAATATCCTATTTCCTCCTTTTCTTAAAACTCACCATTGCAAGCAGAATAAAACTTTACCATGATTGCTAAAACCATATATATAAAATCTGAAACTTGCCTGTCTCTTTGACCTAATCTCCCTCCACATTCACTACACTCTAGCAATACCGTTCTTATTTCTATCCCTTTGATAGGCAAAAGCTGTTCCCATCCCCAGAAGCTGATATCATTCTGTGAGGAACACTATGTCCATGATGTTTGTGCAACATTACTCAAGTACCAACCCTACTTTGGCAGAGGGACTTTTCTTCACTGTGCTTAAGTGACCACCCCCCATGGTATGTCCTTTTTCATATCATTTTACATTTGTGTGTTGTGTGTGTGTATATAACTTTTTAATGCCTGAAAATCTGGGCCAATGTAACCTTCTAAATGCAGAGCCTCTGAATTATTCACTACCTACAGCAGTCCTGGGTTCCTACTAAGTACTCATTAAATATTTCTGACAGATCTGGAATATCTGTCATTCTGAAAAGTACAACTAAAATTCATTGAAACAACACCTGCGTCTCAAAGCTGCATGCCCGGATTTTTATTCTCACAACCAATTCCAGTTCTGAGCTTGTTGTTCATTCCCTAACTCAGGTTTCATCAGCTTCTTCCACAAGACTGAAAACATTTGCACTTGTTTCTTTGTCTTATTTCAGTGACCATCACTTACTCCCTTGGCATCCATACTTCTTATAACTTCCTACTTCAGAGAGGATTGGAAAACAGAAAAAAAATTCATTTCCTAATGTGCAGCTACACTTGTTCATTCCCAGCCTATGACAAAAAAAAAGAGAAAGAAAGAAAAATGCATGAATCTCAGGAATGCCAGCACCACACACACACTCCTCCACACTCTCACCAACTGGCCTTTTTTAACTCTCAGCTTCACAAATATATGCAGGCACCTTGGAAAGTTTATACCATATTACCATTTTAAAATTACATTCCTTAAAGGTCTGTTTCACATTTTTAGGGGGTGGAAAAAAGCCTGACTTTTCTATTGACAAAAATAGCATGTAAAAACAAATTTGCCTCCTAAGTCTTGGCCACTGGTTAAGGAGAATCCGTATTATGAAAAGCTACTTTTCTGCACTTCTTGGTTTTCTTGTTTTTCAGTTTTATTTTACAGATGTCTGCCGCCTTGGGGGAATATTAAAAAAATTAGGTTAAATTTTATGAAAACCACTCTTTCCAAGTAAACTATAGGAGACCACGGGTTAGTGAAGATTGGAGTTTAAATAGATTCTAGCTTCTTCGTTGAGCTTGCTGCCCCTGCCTGGAGGATGCAAACATGTGAAATCAGAACTTCAAAGCAACATTAGCACTCCTGTGTACTTAAAATGGCCAACATGTAAAAAGAAACCTAAATAGATTCATCCTTCAACAGATGAATAGATAAAAAATATGAAGTAAATGCACACAATAGACTGTTACTCAGCCTTTAAAAAGATATAAATCCTGTAATATGCAAAAACACAAAAGCAGACACAGCGACACGCACCTGTGCTTTCAGCTACGTAGGAAGCTAGAAAGGAGATCGCTGACGGCCAGGTGTGCAGGCCTGCAGTGCACTGTCGGTCAGAACTGTGACATGGACAGGCCTGGAGGACATGATGCTAAGTGATGTAAGGACGTCTTAGAAGCACAGATACTGCATAGGATTGCTGATAGCGTGACCTTCTGTCTAAAATAGCCAAATTCATAAAGGCAGAGAGTAGAGGGGTGATTGCCAGGGGCTGGAGAGAGAGGAAAGGCAGAGTTCCTAGTCAGTGTGTGTAAAGTAGTCATTCGAGATGAATAACCTTCAGAAATCTGCTGTCCAACACAGTGCCTATAGTTAACAACACTGTAGTATATACTGAAACATTTCTTAAAAAGGTACATCTCATGACAAGCATTCTTACCACAATAAATTAAAAAAAAATCTTCAGCGTCTGTATCAACACTGTGAGAAGACCTCTATTCTTTTCCTTTTCATTTACGGGCATCATCTAATTTGGCAGGACTATGGCCAATTTGCATTTTTCCAGTTATGTAAGAAGTTACATTTGCAAACTTGGCTTAGAAGCTCTGTTTCTCTTCAGTGATATTTCAGCTTCTCTTGCAGTCCGTACCCTGAGCATTAGCTGCTGGGTGGTTCTGCCCCTAATTCTAGAGCTCAGGTTTTTTTGTTTGTTTTATTTCAGATTAATATGAGGGTACAAATGATTAGGTTACATTGTTGGGGTTTCTAAGGTCAAGTTCAAGTTGTTCTCAAGCCCTTCCTCTAAGGGGGTGTGCTGTATACCCTCACACTGTGCCCATCAGCTCAGCTTTTTCAACTCATCTGGTCTTTGATTTGTCCACCACAAACTACCAGCTGTGCTGACAGCTCAGGGCTGGCTCCACGCAGCCAGTTGACCCCACTGCTGTTTTCTCTACTGTGCAAAGCCCACTCACAGAACTCACTGTATGCCTATTTGATATATCAAGTATACGTGCAGAGTTGAGAGCAGCTATATGAATACTCAAGAACCTAACAGGAGAGAAGCAACCTGGAAAATGCATAGAAGAGGATCACAGCCTCACAGGAACAAAAAAACATGAGATTCAAAAACAGAGACACGAAAGGAGAGAGAGAAAGGGGAGGGAGGGACGGAGAAAAGAGGAAGGAAGACATTGATTAGCAGTGCACTGAATCAGGCAAAATTTTTACCTACATGTCATTCCTAGATATTAGTGACCTGGATAATAGAAAAAACAAAATTAATTCTAAATTGATTCCATTGTTTACAAGTAATGCTAATCAAAACGTATTCTTAAAGCACATGCTATTGACGTCTAATTACTTTGTGGGAAAGTATTGCGTATTGTTAAATGTGTTAACACATTCAACACAGTTGGTTAAAACAATAAATCCAGCCTGTCTGTGCTGAATTCTTAGGGCTTCAACATTTGCTCCTCTGAATTAGCTCATAAAGTATCACTGCACCTTAGAGAAAATTTGATTTCACTGAAAACCACAGGTAGAGCAATTCAGAGATGAAGGATTTCTTCAGATTAATGCAATTGATAAAAGCAGAATGTAAAAAAAAGTTAAGTGTAAATGGGGAATTGTTGGACCATAAAAAGAAAAGGGCCAGTTACAGCTTTAGTTCAAGTTTCCAAACAACTTATTACTCTTTTTAGGAATTTAGTTTCTTCAAATAGCAAATAATCCTTGTATTTCCATTTGTGCCAACATAGATACATATAATAAAGAAAAGGATTATGATAATCCATTTTAATGCCATACTACAATAATAGGAATCTTTTTACCCCAGCAACTAAAGTTTCCCAACTGGAAAATGATACCATAATAGAAAAAAGTCAGAATCACATACAGCTGAGGAGGAGGAGGCTGAGTAACAAGAGGGCAAAAACTCTGCAAATACTTCTCACCTGTATTTTCATTATCTCAGTCTGAAGGAAGCCTGTCCTTTCCATTCTGTGTCACAAAGCTATGCTTGTTACCTTCTGATCATTACCAGCTTCCGGGGGGCATTATTTCATTTTTTGAGAAAGCTAAATTATATGCTTAAATGACAGATAAAGTTTTCCTGTTAGTGTAGAGTCCCATTACTCTCGGGCTATAAGAAAATATAGTATATTTTAAATATATTATATTTATATGTAAGTGCCTTAGAGACTTCTGTGCCTTAATTTTCCTTATTAATTTAAGTCCTGGGAGGCTTTACCTGCATGTGTAATTACATGTGTATATGTGTGTATTTATATCATACAATATTTTTATTCCTTGAACAATAAATTGACACATAATAATTGAAAAACTATATTGGGAGAAAATATGTTCATCTCTTGTATGTGCTTGAAAATAATGATGTACAATGAATATGTACATTTAGTGTAGCAAATATATTATGATACTATTAATGCCTTTTACTGATATAACCAAGCCTGCAAAACTTAAATGGTGTGGACCCCAGAATCCATTCTGAACAGCTCTGCTGACTAAAAATATGCTATAGAATTAGCAGAGATGCTTCCATTCTCTGTGACCCTAATGGCATTAGGAGCCTCTAAAGTTTAGATCTGAAAAGAGTGTTTTCCTGCCTACTCTGGAGAAGCAAGCCAGCACCAGAAGCCTTGGTGGAATTCGGGGCAGCACCTTGACCACCACAGTCACAACCTGGATGAAAACTTTGACCCTGAAATCACCCATCAGTCCCCCCATCCTCAGGAAGCACTCATCAGTGCTGCTCATCAGTTGCTTGGGTACCTTCCAGCCATCTTCCCTCCCTGTTTTCATTAAGAATTCATCCATGCCAGGTGTGGTGGCTCACACCTGTAATCCTAGTACTCTGGGAGGCCAAGGCAGTTGAATTGCTTGAGCTCAGGAGTTGGAGACCAGCCTGAGCAAGTGAGAAAGCCTGTCTCTACTAAAAATAGAAAAACTAGCCAGATGTGGTGGTGCAGGCCTGTAGTCCCAGCTACTTGGGAGGCTGAGGCAAGAGGATCACTTGAGCCCAAGAGTTTGAGGTTGCTGTGAGCAATGATACCACAGAACTCTACCCAGAGTGACAGAGTAAGACTCTGTCTCAAAAGAAAAAAAAGGAATTCAGTCGTCTCCATCATAGCCTAGATATGGTGCCTATGATACAGCTGACCAACCCCTGGGCCAAAGGTAGCCTTAATTTATTTAAAAGCAATTCCATTGATCCCACTTGCCAGAGACTAGTCCAGTATGGTTCTATGTGGTAGGCCATGCCCCGGGCTGATGCACTAAACCTTGCTTAGCCCTGAAAAGCATACTAAGAAATACAGCATGGAAGAACACATGTGAATTCACTCAGGTGGTGATCAGTATAAGCTAGGAGTGCACACTCTACCATGACTCAGCACAGTACAAAAGGCAGCAAACTCAGGTGTCTTGGCAGATACTTCACTCTGCACAAACTTCAGAGATACCCACACTTGTGTGTGTGGACTTGAAGATGTGTGCAGGGAGACCGAGGCCTTCCCGCTTGAAGAATGCTTTACGTCCATGTGTTCCGTTGCCTGTTTGCACGTGTAATAGTAAAGCAAACTGAAAGTGAACCAAGGCCTCCATGTCATCACCCTTTCTCAAACATCCATCAGATCTGTTCTGCCCACCTCTCAGAAGAGTCTACAGGGTTAGTAAATACAGAAGAAGGGAGATACCACAGGCTGCCTGGGGATCCTGGATACCCTGCCACCATAAGAACGAGGGCCACTTTATTCCACTCTGTGGAATCTTGGGGAAAATGTCTGGGAACACACAGGTTATTGAAGGAGTGTGCTGGTAAGACAGAAGGTTTGACAGCCCTGCCAAAACCCGCCCTCAGATTATCACCCATCTGCTCAAAGCTACCCAGGCGTGGGCACCTCTCAGGAGATCCAGGAGCATTGGGGTATGGCAGACATTTTTTGTGGGTATGAGACGAGGGTCTATATGGACAGACTGTACTGTGACCTGAATCTTTCCTGCAGAATTCTGTAGCTGTGACAAGATTCTGGAAGTGCACAAGGACCTGGGCACTTAGAAGAGCAGGCCTCCTGGCCACAGGTTGCCTGCTCTTTCCACTCTCTGGCTTCTCCTCCTAGGGGCTCTCTGGGTAGGGGTTCCCAGCAACAGCAGCCATTTCCTTCCCAGGCTCACCCTGGGCCATAGTTCCAAGTAACGTCCCGCTCCAGTTGGACCAAACTGGCAACTCAGAACTACTGTGGATCAGACAGTGAGGTTGCTTAGCAATGCTACTATTGTGCCCAAATCACATAATCCCCAAAGACCACCAGGGAGACAAACTCAATGCAAACGAGCCTTTATTCAAGCTCGAGCCTGGGCCCTCAGTTTACCTGTTGCAGCGGGAGTGTGCTGAGGACCCTGACCCCTGGGTTGCTGGGGGTTTTATTGCTGTTACTAGCAGGGTAGGGGATTTCCAGGCTGTGGCGAGTATGATTGGCTACTTTAAATACTTTTTACACCTATTAGTTGGGCTTGTATCAGACAGTTGTTTTTCCAGCTTGGGCTGCTATCTTGCAGGTGGGGTGAGCACCCTGCTTGGCCTTGATAGACCAAAAGTGGGCAGTTTGTTACAAAATGGAGTTACTCTTGCTCTTTCACTATGATAAATGGTGCCCTGAACTGGTATGGAGGGGACAGGATGGCTTGGCCAGCACCACCTCACCACTCGTCATAGCTGATGAGCCCTTGTCCCGACTTCTCGTCTACTGAATGGTGAGTAAAGCAGTAGTTACAGGAGCCCCAGGCCCTCCCCCAGTGAGGAAGTAAAAACACCAGGCTGAGGGACATAACGAGGCATAGATCCAGGCTACCAGCTCCCAAGTGCAGAGGGATCATCCTGGTTAACTAATTTTTATATAAAAAATCCCAGGCTTGTGGAGAAGTCCCTAAGGGCATAAAAACAATTAGGGTCCTATTGGTGCTTTGTGAGTCCCCTGGGGCCACAAACTTGGGTAAATTCCATAAGACATGTTGGGGGAAGGGGAATAGGATCATAAAGTCTCAGAAATGTCTGGTTGACCCAGGTGTGGCTGGGGGGTGTGCGCAGTGTGTGAGGAGTCTCTGCCTTTACTGCCCCACTGCACATCTCACAAGCCCAGACTCCAGGCACCACACCACTCCACTTCTCCTGGAAGCTGCTGGACACGGCTGGGATCCTAATCAGTCCCACTTCCCAGCTGCAGAGACGTTAGGAACCAGCACCAAAGAGAGGTGTGCGGCCGGCCAAAGGATGTGCTGCCCACATCACCCAGGACCTCCAGGATGAAGGGACATCTTCAGACCTGGAAGAGGCAACCGAGAACCCAGGAACTAATACACACGGCGCTCAGTTCTGACCAGGCTTGGCAAAGCATGGCGCACGTCGGGGTGTCAAACGGGTGGTAAAAATGTTTAAGAAAAGATTATTCTCCACCTTCAGAGAAATCCCATGATGAAGGTCTATTTCTTATAAATTAAAATGGAAATAAATGGGAGAGATAAGTTACCACCCTCAGTAGAAACGCCCTTGTAAGGTATACATAATTAAAACTTAAAACAAATGTTCCTCATGGAGGTCAGTAAAATGAAGAAGACCAAAATGAAGAGTTGTATGTGACCCCAAATCCACTAAATACCACTCACTCTCTAAATTCCAAGAGCAAAGTCCTTGTTGTCATTTGTGCCAGTCCTTAAATCTGGATCACATGGTCTGGCTATTCTCCACTTTAGGCCACCAAAACACAAGTATCTAGATTAGATTGGTAGCAGTTTTCTGGTGAATGTTCTCCCTTTAATTATTGGTTAGACATTTACTAATATATTATATATCCATTCACTATTTTGTGTTCTACAGATACTATCTTCCTTGGTGTATTTATATATATATTTTGTTTGTTTGTTTTTTGAGACAGTTTCACTATATCGCACTCGGTAGAATGCCGTGGCATCACAGCTCACAGCAACCTCAAACTCTTGGGCTTAAACAATTCTCTCTCCTCATCCTCCCAAATAGCTGAGACTAAAGCTGCCCACCCCAACACCTGGCTATTTTTTGTTGCAGTTGTCATTGTTGTTTAGCTGGCCCAGGCCAGGTTTGAACCCACCAGCCTCCGGCACTGTAACCACTGTGCTACGGGCACCGAGCCCTTTGTTACAAAATGGAGTTACTCCATTTGCCAATATTTTTAAGTGTTTTTCAAAATAACAATTCACTGTATGGTACAGACATGTTCTTTAATTAAATCAGATAAAAGAGTCTAGACAATAGTGTATAATACAGATATAAAAGGGAGAGAAAGTAGAATTGAATAAATCCAAAAATTAACTTGAAAAATTGTGTGCAAATACCATGACAATTATGAGGGGATCTGTATACTTTGTTAATATCACATGTATCACATATAACCCCTATGAATGAGTTTAAAAGGATAAAATAACTTCATATCAATCTTTTAACATACCAACAAATCTGTAAGTACTCAAGAAGCTTTCCCTATTTTTGTATAAGCATGAATCCCTGAACCATGACTGTACTTGGGTTCCATGAGAACCCAATTTTAAAAAGAGCACTAGGAAAAAAATCACACTAACTATTTTATTTTATTTATTTATTTATTTTTGGAGACAGAATCTCAAGCTGTCGCCCTGGGCAGAGTTCCATGGCGTCACGGCTCAAGGCAACCTCAAACTCTTAGGCTCAAGTGATTCTCTTGCCTTAGCCTCCCAAGTAGCTGGGACCACAGGCACCTGCCACACACCCGGCTATTTTTTGTTGCTGTTGTCATTGTTGTTTTAACTGGCCCACACTGTGTTCAAACCCACCAGCCTCGGTTTATGTGGTCGGCACCTTAACCACTGTGCAACAGGCGCCGAGCCACATTAACTATTTTATATTAATTAATAATGAAGAAAGAAAAAGTAAATGGGAAATAATTTTGTTTTTATGTCATCAAATCCATTCAAGAGTGTCCAGCCTGTGGCCCACAGGCCGCGTTCTGATTTTGTGAGGCCTTTTTTTTTTGCTTATCTGTGGTATTGGATGTCAAGGAAGTACGCATGAGCCCTGGTTTTTCAAATCACCTTTCCTTAGTATTTGTGCGTTTAAGACAACTCTTATTCTTCCAAAGTGCCTCGGAGGAAAGAAAAAAAAAGGTTAGAAATCCTTGAGGCTTTTTTTGTTGTTGTTCATTTCATAAGGAATTTACTGCAAATTTACTGCAAATTCCTTATGAAAAGAACAAGGAAAAGCTCAAACTCTAATTTCAAAAAAATTTGAAATTCTTTTTTTGTTTCAGGTTAATGTGAGGGTATAAACACAACTAGGTTACAATGTTTGCATTTGTTAGGTAGAGTCCCTCTTGTAGTTGGGTCCCACACCCAAGAGGTGTTCCATATAACCTTACATTTGCCCATTAAAGGAGAGCACACCAATTAATTTAAAATTCTTAAGGTTTTTCAAGCAAATGATTTATTCAGTGAAAAGAAACATTAAGTTTTCTCTGCCTTGTAACTGTATCCAGTGAAGCAATTCTAGGTTTTTGTGCATTGTACTATTAAAAATGTGCAGAGCGTGCTGAAATAACTGACAATTTCTACAGAGAAACAGCTGTCAATCCACTAGTTGATGAGCAGGAAGACATAAAGGCTTTACATGTTTAGTGTTTCCAAGGAAACCGTCTCTCAGGATACGCTCATTCAATATGTGATCTTTGAAGGGATTGTGTTTTCTCAGTGCACGTGTGAGAGGAAAGTAAAATAGAGGTGCAAATTAAAAATTCTATAATAAAACACTAGTTCCATGACAATAAAGAGTGTTGGGAGAATCATCTAACTGTACTGGTTTTATTAAATACAAGCAAGATGATATTTGAAAAATGAGAAAACTAGAAGAAATGAACATGCCCTGGGGAACATGGTTAGCCACGTATTTCAGGAGGGAATGCCATTGTAAACAATACTAGAATGTCAAATACAAAGAGAGATGAGACAAGAAAACAAAACAACAGCGACAAGGGAAGAATTGAAATGAAAGAAAAAACAGAGGCAATGAATTACGAAAAAAGCAAATCTACACAAATGATCTTATCAATACTTATTTATAACGGCACTATATAATGAAGAGTTAAAGAAGAGCAGCTGATATGATCAATTCCAAAAACCAATGTCTCAAGCAGTTGAAAAAGTTTTAAAGGCATCAGAACAGTTGATTGCAATATCCTACATTGAAAGCATTTGGGGTCTAGCTGCTCTAGTGTGCTAAGAACCCACTATTAGTCATTTAGATAAATTATGACAGCTTCTGAAATACTAAGATATGCATAAATATGAGACTTCTAATTATAATAATTGTATTAGGTTTTATTGTGTTTTCACTCGTTTCAATGCAAATATTTAATATGAACACTTCTAATGTTTAATTAACATGTTTAACCTTCAATGAAATACATAGTACATATGTACACACACATTTCATTGAACATCTGAGAATATGTAGCATGCACGCCACTTTTAAATATCACCACTCTTCTAATACTCTAACCACCCAAGGAACCCTAAAGAAATGGTTAGCCTTGCCACCTCCGACACCGTCATATACTGGTGATACACTGCTGGTCATCACACACTTGTGGTCTTCTTTCACGTGCTTTTGAAGGACACTCCAGTTTAAGTGCATGAATATGGGCAAGATGTTTCTTTTCAGACGTGGCAGCATGTCCATCATAAAGTACCTCTATTAGTGAAGTCCAGGGCAATCTTTTAAACAGAATTTGTACAGATTCTATTTGGGGGGTCTCCTATAATTGAAACTTAAAGCAAGTATTCTTCATGGAGGCCAGTAAAATGCAGAAGCACAAAAATGAGTGTTGGACATGCTCACTTCCTTCCACATGTGTGGATCAGCTATTTGAATGTCAATGTTGCTTCTCCTTACCCCGATAAAGTATGAAATTCATGCACTGATGGACTGTTATTTTATCAGGGCCAAGTAAGTTATCCTTTCCAAGGTAAGGATCTAAGAATTGTATGTAGACATGCCAAACCGATGATCTTCAATAATATTTAAATTTATAATAAAAATGTGTTCTAGGAAGTAGATACACTATACGTGCTTGGCCTCATTATGACTTATCTACACCATGACCTCATCATGATAATTTAAAGATAGCTGTAAAATGAAGAGCTAGTTTGCTAGGGTTTTGACAAATCTTCACCTCATAAAATTAAAGAGAACATCCAGCTAAAAAGTGGTAGTATTGGGATTCAAGCAAATTAGGGGAAATTAATAGCCATCCAGTACTAGTATGATGAGAAGCATATATCATTTTGGCAATGTAATGATACATTTCCCCTGAAAAAAAAGATTGAGAAGTTCTCTATTTATCAATAATGACAACGAATATCTAAACTTTTTTAAACACTTTCATAAATGTTTAGTTCAGTGTTACAAATGGTAATGCTAAGAAGTGACAGTTCTGAAATTCAGATTTAGAGCTTTCCTTCCAGTCCAGCAAGGCAATGCTCAGCTTCCAGACCCAGATCCACAGCTCATGGGCTGGAATGTTGGCGTTTAATGCCTCTAGATTTCAATGTCCTTATATGTATAACAAAAGGATTGAATTAAGTGATCTCTATGCTGTCTTTAAGCCTATGATTAGACAGAATAACAAAAGAAATTAATGAAATATGAAATTATATTTTCTAAAAGGAGCCTACTGATTCACAAAAACATGTCTTTTTCTATAGAACAAAGTAGTTTGGCAATATGACAAGTAAGTCATTTTTTGCATTTTTTTTTAATCCAAGCTTATGTTATCCAAACTCATAGCCCACCAGAAAGACGAATATTAAAACAAAAAAGGAATATGAATACCTGCTACAAATTCTCATGGGGTAGAACAATATGCAATTTTATTCTGTTTTATAATTTAGGGGTGTTCTTACATAATCTACTGCATAACATATTTATTGAGATGTAATTCACATTCCACAATATTCTCATTTTTAATGTGTACAATTCAGTGATTCCAATGTTACTCTGTGCTTTTAGCCCTATAGCCACTTAAAGGTTGCGTGAATCTACCTAAAAAAAAATGCAGCTTCTTGGGATTGTGGAGTGGCTATCCTCACTCTTATCTCATTCCTTAAAATTCTCCAGATGTACTCAGAGTCATGTCAAAGTTCTGCATGTTGTAATTCACTGAAAAAATGAAAAATTTAGGCCAAGAGTTAATCTTTTGACACCAGCTGAATGGTCTTCCTTTGTGCTTCTTTTTTTCATACCTTTTCCATAAGCCTTTGTGATGACTGAAAATGACAAAGAGGGAGTTAAAGCAAATGTCAGCCAACAGAGAGCTGAGTGGAGTAAGTTAAATGTTCTTTTCTAAAAGGCCTTTAAAGTGTAGCAATTATAAGGAGTGAGAGATGAGTTATGAGTCAGGATTTGTGCTCTGAATCTGATAGCACTTTGAACATATTTATACAATGAAGAAAAAGTTTCAGTAAAGACTATAGATAGTTTGGTTGTTTCCTTCTGTGTCTTGTAGTCTTCTAGGTCTTTTTCAAATGGTTGTACCTAAATAAAACAAAGAAAAGGACATGCACATCCGTGTGTGTGTGTGTGTGTGTGTGTGTGTGTGTGTGTGTGTGTGTGTGTTATATGTATTAACCCATCATGGACTGCTTTGTATCTATATGTTTTGCTATTAACTATATTCCTAAATTTTTCAGTAAAATATATTCTCTAAATGGATATACAAGTTAAGATAATTAAGTTTGTGAACCTATCCTAGAAAAAATGCCACATTCCTCATTGATGAGTATGATCTGGTCAACTTCAGAGTTCTGCCCTGGGGAAGCCGTGCTCTGACACCAGCTCTTAGTCTACCCTTCGAAGCAATTTTGGAACTCTTTTTCTGGAATGGCCATCAGAACAGCCATTGTACGAGGTCTAAAAATTAAGTTTGTGAATGTGTTCTAGAAAAAGTGCTACATTCCTCACTAGGATCCCCAGATGGCCCAGAGGAGTGCTTTGAAGGTGACCAGAGAAATAGTCAGCACAGAGGTACATAGCTCTCTTTGTAGGATGGGTTTGAGAACTTAATTTTCCGACCTTGTCTAATTTCATTATGGAGTCTCAATAACTCATTAGCACATTACAATGGATCTGACATGGCATGAGAACCCCAAATAGACCTTGTATTTGCACATCCACTCCTTTATCTTGAACTCATGTTCGTAAATTACCTCACTTATTTTAATTTGCGGGCTCTGTAATTAATGAAGGCTGAACCACTCACATGGTCCCTGGCTGAGCAGACCACACTCTTCTCCATCAGCCACCAGTTGTGGGACTAGTGGAAATAAACACATGAATACTGAGCCCATAATTACCAAAATGCACACACAGTTGAACATTGAAAAAGAGTCCAAAAGCTTTTAATTACTTAGGCAGTTATTTTTCAACTTTTAATTTATTCCCTAATACGTCTATGAGGTTAAAAAATACTTTTTAAAAAAAAATAAATGAGGTAATTCATGATTAATGACTTTCCCATTAGATAGCAGGAAAGGTCTCTTTTAATTCTTCCATTTAATCTCTCCCACCTCCCAAACTCAGTTCATTAGAGTTCACCCAATAAAAGCTTTCCTGGATACTGCCCTCTATCTTTCCACTCCCAGTCTACATTGGGTGGTGATGCTGTGAGCTCCCAGAACATCTTGTACTGTCTCAGAGCATTTATTACATATTGATAAGGTCATTCTCTATTTGTCAACCTATTCCTTAGAAAGTGAACTTCATTAGTTCAGGGACCATGTCCTTTATTGCTGAAACCTTCATGTCTTGCCCTGTTTGGTAAATGGTAATTAAGGACTTTATGTGCTCAAAACCATGAGCTCCCCTCTCCCTCGTCCCATTTTTATATTCATTGATCTTCTATTACTTATTTTATTTTACTTTATTATTTTTTCTTTTTGAGGTAGAATCTCACTCTGACACCCTGGCTAGAGTGCTATGGCATCATACCTCACAGCAACCTCAAACTCTTGAGCCCAAGGAATCCTCTTGCCTTAGCCTCCCAAGTAGCTGGGACAACAGGCACCCACCATGACTCCAGGCTACTTTTTCTTAGTAGAGACAGGGTCTCACTCTTGCTCAGGCTGGTCTCAAACTCCTAAGCTCAGGCTCCACCCATTTGGCCTCCCATACTGCTGGGATTACAGGCGTGATCCATTATATCTGGCCTATCACTTATTTTAAAAGGATATGGATCAGAGCCCTATTTCAACTACCATTTTTAATTCCAGGTAAGGTTTTCATCTGGCCTTTTCAGGTAGATTAGATTGGATTTCCATTCACCTTCCAGTTTAAGGATTTCTCTATAGACAAAATTCATTTTTGATTCAGAGGAATCTCTCTGAATGACCCATGCAGATTTTAATTCAAGAAGAGACGCCCCATTATTTCTGGGGCTCTGAGAAAGACACCCCCATAGATCCCTTTCCTGTGAGCCCAACATTGTCTAGTCCAGTTTCGGGGCTTATAAATAAAACTTGGGATGTCTAACCCATTATCAGCTATTTGCAATGGCATCGCAGTATGAATTTATTTTACTGCTCCTTTTCCAACATCTAGCTGAGATCAACGGCCCTAAAAAAGTAACGTTTTATTAGACTAGAAGTACAAGATAAAAGGTTCACTCAGGAGCCTATGACACTTACTTCCTGGGAGAGAAGACAAGGGTGGTGCCTCATTAGCAGTCCGTACAAAGCCAGAGAGCGGCAGAGGCCACCGGGCTTGAGAGGTAAAAAATGGAAATACCTATTTCTTGCAGAAAACTACATTGAGTCATTAAGAGAAGAATGAGGGAGCAAAAGACAAATTTCCTCAACTTTAAAATGTGATGTGTGGTCTGCTTAATATCTTTTCTTTTAATGGCAATGACAGAAGAGAGAGGAATAAGTGGTAATTTTATCCTCCCAGCTCTAACCCTACTCTACTCTCAAATTTTACAAGTAGTCCTGCAATCCAATATTTGGGCAACATGTACTGAAACAGAGTAGATATGCAATCACTTAGAGAATTCAATGACTTACATTTGTGTTGGCTTTGTTCATGCAAAGTAAAAGATAATTTTGCATTGCAGAAATAGTCCTTCCTATGGGCTATCTGCATAAATATGCTTCAGACTTAAAGTTCACCGCTCTTACCACCAGAGCCTCCCACAAAATAAAAGGTGTCCGTGTATCGTTTCAGCTGGAGTTGCTTATACAAATACCTACCGCTGGTATTCCGATGCTTAAGCTATTATTTTCTTTTAAAATGACAACAAAAGTCTTGCCAGACAGTTTACAATGTAATCAAATCAGTGTCACTAAAAGGCAGAGAAACAATTTGTAATTCAAAACCTAGAAAAGTCATGGACTTGGTTCTGGGTCATAAACAGAAGGCTCTCACTAACGGAAAGGCTGTTCACAATTAAGGATATCAAGAAACACTGGTGATAATGAGCACTGCACAGTTTTTGCTTTTAGACTATAGGAAGTAACTTGGTTATTTACTTCGATCTCACAACTACCTCAAAAGCTACCTAATGTGGCTGTACTTATCTTAATTGCACACGGCCAAGACCAATGTTTCAAAAGAAGTTATTGGGTCTGGTAGAACTGATATCAGTTTTCCGAAACCTCCTACATCATTTTCACCCAATCTCGTTATACCAGACTGCCTAAATCATTTTGTTATCTTGAGATCACCAAGTACCGACACCATAGAAGAGAAGTTCCACAAAACTTCAAATTTCATAGACCAGTAAAAAATAAAAAAAAATCACTTTCGAAAACTGGAGAGACTAACGTCTCTCCAATTCTAAGGCTTTATTCGTCTAACAAGCAATAGTCCTCAACTTAAAAGAGAAATTTACATTTTCAACAAGTGGAAAGGGCAGTAACACAAAATAAAAAGTTTTCAGTTGAATAAATTTTGTTATATGGAAAAGTCACCATCTTACCTTTACTATCTTCTTTTGACCCAAAAATTACAAAAGAAAACTCCTTCATGGCCAAGTGTAATGGAAGTTCTTTGTTAAGATAACGTTAGCTACTTGCAGGGTCTCAACCAAGGCTAAATGAGTTAGTTCATTATAATCTTAAGATATGTCTGTTCACTACCTATTATGTGTCCAAGGTTTTGATCCAGATTCCAGGTAATTTTGACCTTAATACAGCCCAATTCCTGCCTTCCAATAGCCTATGATTTAATAAAGAAAATAAGAAACAACCACTACAAGGAAAGATTGAGAGAAGTACCATAGAGAAGAATAAACTGAGCTATGAAGTTTGCAAAAAACAAAAAAAAAGCAGCAACATTTACTTAAGGGAATCAGGAAAGGTTTCATGGAGAAAATGGAAAATGAAAAAACCCTTAAGGACCTCAAGAAGCAGAAGAAAGGGTAGGGGAGAGAGAGAGAGAGAGTGAGTTTTGGGAAGGTGAAAGAATGGGTAAAAAGCATTCCAGAAAGGAACAGAAGCACAGCAGGGGACAAGAGGTCTCATTGCATCTCAGCAATTAACACTATGTAGTTATTAAAGGTTTTGAGAGGAAAACACCATAGACCAAAAATGCTTTCAGGAGAACCAATTTTAATCTTTTTATTTGGGAAAGTCATTGGAACATACATTATTTCAAGTGCAAGTTCCAATGATTAAATTTCAACCATTGGACTTATAAACCAAGAGGCTAAGAAAAAAGATGATGTAAAATACATTTGTTCTAAGTCTTCCTTTGTATTTTGATGGTCCAGAAGATGTGTTCCTCAGATTGGTTCCCAGGATGAGGAAATCATACAGCTCTGGCCACAAGGGTTATGGGAGTAAAAGGAAAGAGACCTGGGCAGGAAAGCAGACTTATGGAGACAAGCCACTATAGAGTTCAGCAAAGACCCATGTGGGGAGGCGGGGTGGAAACTAATCCTATACAGTATTAAAAAGTCAGTCCAGTTCCAGGAGGGCATCAACCAGGATAACCAAAAGCAACAGAACCCTGAACAAGGGTTGGAACCAACGAGAAAAACCAACAGGTGCTCAATTTCCAGCTGAAGTTCAGAATGGGAAGAGTCTTTATACTTTTCACACTCTCCAAAAGCAGATTCTAGAGACTGAAATAAACCGAGTCACAGAGATAGAAAGATGGACCCCAATTTGATGCAATAATTGATAAATTTATTACACCTGCAGGGGGCTGATACCTCAAAGGCATGCAGCCCCGAATGCTAGGTGAACAGTCTTTTTATACTATTTTTCTTGCATGGTCAGCAAAGCAAGCTAGCATAATACAGAAGCTTATCATAGCAATTAAGGCAGGGTCACAGGGTGTGGGGTACATATTGGTTTATAAATCACAAGATACATCATAAGTTCATTACTTCATGGTTCATACATAGTTCAGGGGAACAAGGGACGGGCATAGGAGTTGGGTAAGTTTCCAAGGAACCCGGGACGCGAACCCCTCCCTGCTTATCTCTTCTCCCGAAATTTAGCTCCTCCACCCTTGTGGGGGTAGGGGCTAAAACACTTTCCCTTTGAAGGGTAATGTTTTTGTTATATTCTTTAAATTTTTGGGTTGGGGGATTTGTAGCAGGGGTAGGGGGCTTGATTATTACAGGCTGGGGCTATAACATCAGTCTGATTGCATTATGAATTTTGTAGACTGGTGTGGGATCCAGCTACCACTAATAAAGCCTTTTCCCTGAGAAAATGTGCTGTGTGTTCCATTCACCTGGCCCACACCGGAGGCGGAGGTGGTGAGGCCACGGCTTTAGGTCAGGCTGTGTTCAATCCAATCCACTCTCCCATTGTCTATATGGTCTTGGAAGGCTGCATAGCTGAGCATCAGTGCCCTCAGCTATAAAATGAAGACCAGCTAAACCTTTTGATCATTGTGAAGACAAAAGAAATGGATGTGAAGCATTCTGCTGCATGAGGCCCTACATAGCATGCAATAAACTCTCGTGCAGGCACAGGATCACTGGTATGCTTGCAGAGATCTTCTACAGAACTCTAGAAGGGTGTGCTAAAATACAGGTCTTGGTGGTGAGCACCTGAGTCCCACATACTCAGGAGGCTAAGGCAGGGGGATTTCTTGAGCCCAGGAGATCAAGGCTACAACGCACTGTGGTCATGCCTATATAGTCACTGCACTCCAGCCTGACAACATAGCCAGATCTCGTCTCAAAAAGGAAAAAAAAAGAATAGATCTTGGCATCTGAGGGTGGGTTCTGCCCCTGGTCCTAACACAGCATGCTGTTGACCACATCATGCACAAGCATGCTGCATCCTGCCTTTATGACATACAGTGAGTGACTTGCCTGCACGCATGGGGCTCAGGACAGCTATGCCAGTCAAGTCAGCCACTTCTTTAAACTGTAAAGACTTGGAGATAAAGCTCTCTTTTCCCATGAGATGCTGAGGGTTGTACATGGGTCTGAAAGAATGAGGAAGGGCCCAGCATTCTGGGAGGGCGAGGCAGGGCCTGGGGGCAGATCCTAGAAGGCCAGGCCTGGGAAGTAAAATGGGGAGCCCAGGTGTGGGTCTCAGAGCAGGTGAGAGGCATGTGGGGTGGGGGGATGGGAAGGTGGGCTCAAGGCTGAACCAGAGCACAGTTCTAGGAAGAGTCAGGGGACAGACAGGTGGTGGGAGGAGCAGAGCCCTTGAACCTCCTGTCCTGAAGACCTGCAGACAGCTGGTGTAGGTCCTCAGAGCTGGCTGGCCAAACCCAGGAGCAGAATGGGAAGAACCAGACAGGAAGTAACCATCCTTTCTTAGAGACCATGAGGCCGAGAAAGGGGTCCTGATCCCGGGTGGCCTGGGCAGCATCAGGAGGGCAGCAGCCTCACTGGCAGGGGAGCAGCCCTGTCAGAGCATGCTATTGTTCAGGCTAAGCCCCTGACACAGCCGGAGGCTCCCTGCATTGTGTTGTGGGTGCTGTCAGCACCTACAGGGGCTCTGTGTTCCAAACGATTCTAGTTACATTACCTGCACCCATTCGTTCACTTCTCATAGCAGGAGGGAGGCAGTAACTATTTCTGTTTTTACGTCGGAGGTGAGGAGAAGGATGCCTGGAGAAGCTTGGCAACTTGCCCCAGGCCATAGAGAAGAGCCCATGCTCCCTAATTACTGAGTCTGCAGTGATCAGAGCCTGCTGGTGATTCTGTTCACCTCACAGATGAGAAAACTGAGGCTCCCTGAGAGTCTATGAATAGATCTAGGTCTCCAGTTTGGGAGTAGCAGATCTTGAACTCAAAACTAAGCTCTTTATGCTAAAGTTGGTGCTATGCCATTGTACCAACTGTCTGTCTTATCTCGTGGATGTCTGTGAGTTGTCAGAAGAGACCAGCAATCCAGTGACCCTCCTTCAGTACAGTGGGAGCGCGTCGTGGGGCCTTTGTTTCATGGCCAGAATGACTGACCCACTCAGGGTCACCTGACCTCTCCCTGGACCCACAGGGAGAGGGTCTGTCTCTGCACAGCTGATGATGTTTCCAATGAATTTTCTCATCCTAGAGAAGGCCATGCAGGGCACTGCTGTTTGGATAAGTCATGAGTCACCATAAGATTAGCTGTCTCTAGATCTACAGAGAATGATGAATTGTGGGCTGTGGCTGCACCCTGCAGGGAGGGGACCAAGGCACTTCCGTTTCTGTGTTGCTTGTTTGCAAGGAAAGGACTCCTATGTCCTTAGAGACCAAGCAGGTGATGACAAGGGTTCTTGTTCCCATGATGGTATCTCTGGCCTGGAGAGTCAGGAAGAAAATAACGATTACATTTGTGCCAGCTTTCCTTTCTCTGGTTGCCTTGTCAAAGACGCTCTGAATTTCCCTTTTGTTCTGCTTGAGGAAATGTTATCAGGAGGAAAGATTTCGTCAGGCTGAATGGATTGAGTCATGTTTCCAGGCCATCCAAGCCTGTCCCAGTGGCCCGGGCCACCTCCCTGGGCACCAGTCCCCATCTCCCGGGTGCTCCTCCTGCCCTGGCCAGGCAGTGACTACAATGCCGTTTTGTTCATGATGCCCTGGGGAGGCAGTTGGCTGCAGAAATGTCCCTCAACTGACTGAGCCTGTCCTTGATAACTGGCTTCTCTTTCTTTGGACCTCACTTTCCCCCACATAAGCAGGATTTTGAGTTAATGAAATTATAGTCCTTTGAACTGACTTGACAATTCTTTCCCAGGCTCAAATTACATTTACAACTTGGCGTCTCTAAATGGCTCCAACACTTTTGCGAACAATCCCTCTCAAAGCCCTCGATAATCTGCACTGTGTCCTCTGACTGTGGGAAAATGTGATTCTGACAGGACCTGCTGCCCCAAACAGTGGTGAGGTGTCTGTGTTCACTGAGAGTCTGTCCTGTGCCAGGCACTGCTGGCCGTGTGCATTCTTTCTCTCTACTATTCACAACAACCCAGAAGACAAGGAAGAGTGCAAGATCTCCATTTTTCTGATGAGGAGACAAGGCTTTTGTCCAAAGTCACTCAGCTGGAGCATGACAGATGCTGGATCTGCACCCCTAACCCTCCAATGCTAGAAGCCTCCCTCCAAGGCACAGTTATCTAGAGTTTATTCCTACAGACGCAAGGGGACAACTTCTGATGGCAACTATGATTGTTGCATTGACCAATTTTCATATTGATTACATGTTGAAATGATAATACTTGGCATGCAATCAGTCAAACAAAATGTTATTGATGTTACTTGTGTCTTTTTTTAATTACTAGAAAATTTTAAATGATATACATGGCATTCAAATGAACTCAAAGCAACTATATTAACAATAATAAATTGCAAAAACATAATTTTGCACAGAAAAGCCAGTTATAAAGTGAGATATGTGGTATGAGACTGTTATTTTAGGTTTAAACCCTTGCAGAATAATAATATTAATGAATGCATACATACTAAGTATACATTTACAGTATTAATGATGCCCGAATTTCAGATAATTTGTCTTTTTTCCAAACTCTCCTGACCACTGAGGGCTTTTTACTTACTTCTTTTAACACACCACCGAGTTAGTATTCTTCAGAATACAGCTTTGGATACTAATTTAAAAATTTAATCTCTGTTGGTGGAATTTAAGAGATGGCCCAATAGTCAGAGGAGAAGATATTTTTTAAATATGTGATCTTTCCAACTTAACACTCCTACCTAATGTATACAACCAAGAAGGGGGAAAAGAGATAATTTCCTGCGTGTGCATGAGGAAAGGCCCAGTGTGCCTGGCTGGTTTCTCAGCCTCCCCCTCCAGAGGGGGAGTAGGGTCCCCACTCTCACAGTGGGGTGGGAGTGCCTACCAGGAAGGAAGCCCCGGAACACGGGGTGGCCCTGGTCAGGGTCCTGACCAAATGCTCACTTCTAATCTCTGTCACATGCCAGTGATGAAGTCACATGGAATGTCTGTTGAGAAGATTAAATGAAGCTGTGTTAGTATAGTACTTAGAATAATACCTGGAATGTGGAAGGCACCATATAAGTGTTTGTGCAGTAACATCAATTAAAATATAATCCTGCTGTGTCAATGACCAGCCCAGATCCACTCCCCACATTTCCACTGCAAAGATCCTGACTGACTTGTCCTTAGCTGTCCACAGAATTCTCCCAGATATCAGTGGCCACTGCTGAAACGTCCTGGACAGACCTGGCCTTCCTGCAGGCAGACATAGGGTTTTGGTTCCTGATGTGCTGTCCTCTTTTATTCTCCCTGACCTGGCTGCTGGAACTGGGTCTGTCTTCTGAATGTCCTCTGTCTCTGCACAGCAGCCGCATGGGTGTGTGGAAAATTCAGGCTGGCTGATGGGACTGTCCATTTCACCCTTTCCCCCCATGTCGCCAGCATTCTCTAAGTCTTCCTGTATTCACTGGATGGTCACCACACAAGTAAGGTGCCATTTACCAGTCACTGCTGGTTTTTGTGAAACACCAGAGGTCACTAGAAAGTGGCTTCAGGTCTTCGTTTCCTCTCTCAGCTTTTCTAAAGTTGCTGAGTGAGGTGCAATGTTCAGAGTGACTGAGAAAATTCCAGCAACTCTTTGTTCCTACTCCTCCCACCCCCTTCTACAAAGCAGGGGACTCCAGGTAGGAGCTGCTGCTTATGATTCTCTTATCTCAGTTTGCTGTTTCTCTCAAAAACTAACTAAAGTCAATTCTTATTAATTTTTACTTAAATAATTTGAAATCCTAAAATTCACACAAGGTCTGGATTGAAGTTACTGGGCTTTGATGAAGCATGTGTTGGTGAATACATGTGGCACCATGAAGAGTCCCAAATTCAGAATCTTAATCCCATACTGGGAATCTTGTCTCTTAACCTTGGTTTCCTATTATATAAGATTATACAAGAGCGGAAATACATACTTCCTAAAGTTCTAAGTATTCACCAAAATAATGGAAGTAAATGACCTTTGCAAACTGCAAAGCTATACAGGTAAAAATAGCCCTTGTTTATCAGCCATTGTATATAGAGTGCAAATATGATTGGGAGAAAAAATATTTAAGATAATATTTTAAAGCTCTATAAGTATTCTATCTTCTTATAATCGATATGCTAAATGCCAGCAAATTCTATTATTACCAGCTCTGTCTGGAGTCAGTTCCTTTAATAATACAAAATTGTATTTTCGTTAACTGTGCCACTTGGGTTTAGTTAACTGTTTTTTAAAACACCCTGGGCTGGAATGTGCACTTTTCTACCCTGAGTACAGTTAAGAAGTCAGTGCACATTTACAAATGGAGAGATCAGGGCGGATTGCAAAATTTATGGGCAGAAATGGGAAGTGAAAATGTAGGCTCCGTTTTCAGAAAATTATTGCAAGTTTCCAGACAGCCACAGCAGAGCATCACATCTAGCTTGGGGCCCTTCTGATGTTGGGCTCAGGTGATGGCAGCTGGCTCTGGGGAAATGGTGGTGACACGTGTGAGGCCACAGGCTGAGGGCAGGGACGGAGCCCCACCTGTAACTCTCAGTTCAGATTTGTGTGCTATTGACAATGTTGGAAATAGACCAGTTGATGGCACAAGTATGTATTAGGTGTCGGTGCAGGATCCTGAGCCAGGCCCTCAGGAGTACGTGATCCAGTGGGAGAGAAAAGACAAACAGTCAGAAGAGGAATATGCCATTAGAAAGGTAAAAATAAGGGAGGCTGAGGCAGGAGTATAGCTTCAGCCTAGGAGTCTGAGGTTGCAGTGAGCTATGATAACACCCTGTCTCCAAAAATAAAAGGGTAAAAGTGAGGTCTGTGGGCTCCTCCAGAAGGGGAAATGAATTCTGATGTGGAGAACCAGAGGGGGGAGACTTTGGGAAAAGGAGGGCTTCGACCTCACTCCAGAATGTGAATAAGTCCTGAATAAGTGCCATCTATCACCAGGCATCACTCGGACAAACTCTTGAGGACCACTGGTTACTCAATCTCTCAATCTCTCAAATAGAAAGATGATCAGTTAGAACAAAGGATGGCAACTTCTGGACAGAAAAGGTTTATTTCTTTTGGCTTTCTTCAGTGCTCATATGGAGAAGTTAATTTCTGAGAGCCCAATAAATTACTCACAAATATCTTAAAAGATTGATTTTATTCTTTTTTAAATATATTTTCTTGACAGAGCGTGCAAAGACAAAAGACAGCAGACAATGTGCTGCAAAGAAAGATCTTAGTAAAAGAGTGCACTTCTATGAAATCCTCTTCAAAAAGAAGGCTATCCTGGTCAAATTAAACATGGTCTGTGGGGGACCCATGGGTGCTGATGGGCGTCTGTCCCCGCAGCAGGTTCACTCCTCACCTTTCCCTTCCTCTTCCTCCCCTCTTCCCATTTTCTCCATTTGTATTTGTGTTCACTTCGCCCCTATCATGTAAACGCTACTTAAGATAAACAGGAAAAGGGAAAAGAGATTTAAAAGTCAGTGTAGAAAAGTCCTTGAAACTTTCAACTGGGTGTATGAAAACAAAAGGGGGCTGGGCAGCCAACTGAAGAAAAAAGATAGAAGATTTGCAAGATCTGAATGTTGAGAAATATTTGCAAAGAAATCATACAAAGGCATTAATAGATGGAATTATCCACCAGAGGCACCTTTGTGGATAAATAAGAAGACGGTTCTATCATAAGACATGAAAGACATAAAATTTAAGACATAAGACACAAAAGAGGGCAATTTTAAAAGTCTTAACATTTTACATTTTTCACATAAGATTACAATTTGGGAAGCCAAATGTCGGGAGGTATATGCCTTGAGAATGAGGAGTGGAGAAGGAGGGGCGAACCATAAGGAAATGGCGTAGTTGTTTGAAAGGAACCTTCAATGTGCTTAATTGATCCTTGATAGTCACACAGTGTTAGAGACTCAGGCTTCTCTGGCATTTAGGAGCTTCCACTCCCCAATCTTCCTGACCTGTAGCACGGGTGCCCTCCCACCACCTGCCTCCAACCCTGCAGGTTCTGCCACAGCCTCTGCCTCCCGGGGCCTCTCCATCTCCTGGTGCTGCCACAGAGGAGAGAGGGCTGGTGGGAGATGATGAGGCTGCTGCCATGTCATGAATAGAGAGAGAGATTAGGTGACTGTCTTAGACTTTTTGGGCTTAGTTTTTTTGGAATGCGTGGCTTATAAATAACAGAAATTTATTTCCCAGAATTGTGGAGTCTGGAAGTCCAAAGTAAGTACCAGCAGACTACGTGTCTGGAGAGGGCTGCATCCTTGTTCACAGACAGCACCTTCTGATGCTCACTCTTGAAGAGTCTTCACAAAGCCAAGGAAGGACAGAGCTCTCCATGGTCTCTGTCACAAAGATATAATGGGGGATCACCCTCAAAGGGTAAGAAATCGTTTTTTTTCTCTCTAAAACCTCCCCACTCTTTTTGGGAATTAAAGCCTTCATCCCTATCTCTGGCTAGTGTGGAGAGTGGCAGGGGCACTGTCTTTTGTTCTTTGTACCCCAGGAAAAGTCTCAAAGGAATAGTCCAGGCAGAAATCATAAGATCTACATGGTCTTAGCTGAGGATGCACTGAATCCAAACCACCAACTGTAGTTTAACAGCCACAGCCTGATTGAAAATCTCCCCTTTAAAAGCTCTGTAATTCTGCTCAGAGGCAGGATGGTGGTACTTTAAGATGGGAGGCTGCCACCCTCCTCATTTGCCAGCAAACCACGTTGTCCTTGTTCTTCTGATGTGGCCTCAGGCATAAGTGCAAGAACAGTCTGCCCTCAAGACTTCCCAAAGGCCCCACCTCTTAATGTTATCACACAGGATGGGGACTTCAACATACAAATTAGGGGGAGCACAAACATTTGGACCATAGCAATGACATTCCAAAGTCACAAGGTAAGGAGGAATCTGAACCCAGTTCTGCTGCTCCATTTTTCAGTTGAAAGATGTCCACTTTGACTGGGGTCTCACAGAAAACTTGTAAAGTGCTTGCGGAGTCAAGGAACATGACCAAATGCTGAACGTGAATTATGAAGCCTTGATTGATCTCAAGTGTCCTGAGATTGTTCCTGTGCATCCTATCTGGGAACTATCCTATTGTTTCTCTGTACCCCATCCCCCAAGAGTCTGTGGGAACAGATCCCCTCTGACTGCCTCTGTAGAACTGGCATCATTTTTCCCTTTAGCCTCTTACACAATCTTAAGCAGAAGAAAGCCACCACCAGTCCCCAGCTGAATGGGCCCTGTTGCTGCTTGTCACACATGGCGCTACGGCCTTCACTCCAGAGGCTCCTTGTTGGTGCAGGTGCCATGGGGCCAGAATGGGCGGGGGCCCTCCAGATTGCTCGTACATTGTCCAGAGATGGGTGTGCTGGGGTTTACAGCCAAAAGGAATTTTAGACTCATGCGGTGCTTCAAATGGGGCTGAAGCCAATTAATAGGATCCTCACCCTAAACTGGACATTATTGACACCCCAGCACCTCTCTGGATAATAGGCAATGCCCTAAAAGCAAGATTAATAAAGTAAATATGCATGAAGCCAGGCAGAGCAAGAGAGTTACTTGTTTTCTTCAATGCAGTGACCATTTGTGTTTAGAGGGGCTCAGAGTGCCTCTGAGAGTGGTGCTGCCAGGGCCAGTGCAATCCCAGAGGCCAGAGGGGCGTGTAGCTTTAGCCCCAGTGCACACCTGCAGTCCACCTCTGTCAGGGGCCACAGACCAGGCTTCCCCACACTTCCCACAATTACAGCTTTAGTCCAAATGGGGCTGGCTGCTATCTCCAGCTGTCCAACACCCAGGGCCAACTCTTAGCTTCTGGTCTGAGGTTGTCCTAAACCTTGGGTCACAGTTTGTCATTATGTTGAATTAATTCTGTGCAAAACCAAGGTCCAAAAGTGAATTCTCCCTTTGGAGAAGAAAGCATTGTTCTGAAGGAATCAATACCATAAAACTATGTTTTGAGATAAAAAGGAGCAGGAATGTTCTATGGTAGTCTTGAACTTAAAAAATTCATCTTCCTGTCTGATTCCATGTAAATTTGCTTACCATTCATGTAAATTTGATCAAGTCCTTAGCTTCTCCACCCTTTAGCCTCTCCCACCATCTTAAGGGTCTCCCAGCCTGAAGCAGAAGAGAGCTACCAGCAGCCCTCAGCTGAACAGTATACAGAGGCAGTCAGAGGGGATCTGTTCCCACAGCCTCTGGGGGCATGGGATACAGAGAGACAGTAGGACAGTTCCCAGATAGGACGCACAGGAACTAGTATACCCACCTGGAATGACTCCCCTCAACAGGATGAGGGCAAGGATTAAATAAGGCAACATGGAAATACTTTGTGCTTTTCAAACATCAGGCATTACAGTTCAGAGGGCTATCTAGAACGGACCTTCCCTAACTTGGCCTAGAGCACCACTTCCTTGCTGGCCCATCCTTCCCTCAGCCCACCCTTAACCACTCCTCCCCTCCTATTCTCACAGTGTCTTGAATAGGTTTGGCTATGGGGGCTGGGCCAGGGAAATGGACTGTGAAAGGTGTCCCTCGGCAGCAAATTGGTGTGTAGCAGGCTGCAGACGCAGGGTTTGGCGGCTACGTGAGGCCTCTGTGTCACAGGGATTGGCCTTCACCAGTGTTTCTCCTGCGTGTTCTCAGTCATCCCCGAGTTAAATCAGTTCTAAATCCCCACCCCACAGATGTAGACATGGAAGCTTTGTGAGTTCAGTAACCTGCCCAAGGCCATGCCCCTGACATGCCCTTGGCGTCCCAATTTAAGCCCATTGTCTGGTGTGGGCCTTCATGCTCTCTGCAGCGTAGTCCTGTTCTAACTCAGGTCCTGTAGGAGCAGAGCTGGGGAGAAGGAGGACTCACTCACCCGGCTGGTGCCTCTACTCGTCACTGGCCACCAGGGCCAGCGCCTGCAAGAAGGGGCCGGGGGCATTGCCTGCTCCTCCTTCCTACATTCACTGTGCGGCCCTGGAAAGACTGAACCCTCCCAGAGTCACTGGCCCCTGAGGCGTTGCTGAGATGAGATGGTGCAGTCAGCAGAGCTGACAGGAGTAGAGAGAGGAATGCAACTTCTAAAATCAAAGTGGCGTAGTGTGCTTTCCAAAGCACGTCTGGGAGCTTCGCGCGCAGTGTGTGTTTTTTCTGGGTTGGGGAAGTGCTGCATTCTCTATGCTCCTGGGAAAATCTCAGCACACGGCACTATAACAAAGGCTCTGAGGAGCCCTCGGTGAACTCAAAGTATAAAATACATGCAGGCACAAGTCGTTGTTTACATTAGCTTTTTTCTAAAGTTTTGATTAGACTGAGGTCTCTTAGTCCCTCACTTGAAGCCTCTTCTTGCTACAGAACTGGGACCTGTGGAACAGGACGCAGGGCAGGTATCCCTGCCCCAGGGTATTGTGGTGGGAGTGGGATGGGGGAGCTGTTCATTCTTCCTGAAATTCCTGCATCCTGGTGGGACCCGGGACATCCCACTTCCTCCCTTCCTGCCTCCGATGGCACATCCCACATCCCACATCCAAGGCAGCTACACTTGTGGATGACAAGGGACACCGTTCTACACACTGTGACACAAGCTGGGTAGTTCAGCAATCCCTGTAGCTCTCAGTTTCCTCGTCTGTGAAGTGGTAATAATAAGAATAATACATAGCTGACAGGCTTGTGTGTGAATCCCTGGGCATTACCAGACATGTGGGAGGCGTGCAGGCATTTTAAGCCACGTACATACACACCGCTCATCACACACATCACACTCATGCACACACACCCCCACACCACACACAAACACACTACACTCACACACATACTCAGAACCATCCCCAGGGGGCCCTTGGCACATGGCGATGCTTGGGGAGCATTTTGAAAGTCAACGACTAGCCCGCTGGCCGGTGCAGGGGCTGGGGGAGGGGAGCTCTTCTGACTCCTGTCAGCAGGGCTGCGGGACACTGACCATTGCTCTTGAGCCATTAAATCTTGCTGGTGCAGGGTTAATTCAGGGGATAAAAGCAGCTGAATGGAGCAGGAATACACGTGTGAACACACGCCTCCTTCGTGTGCCCTCATGCCCACGTCCTGCCCACCTGCAGAGTCGCAGGACCCTTGTCCTGGGCACAGGGACCTTCTGCTCCCTCAGAGGAGGGAGGGAGAAGCACAGAACAGCCAAGGGTGTCCAGCTGCTTATTCATAGAATCTTCTCCTTCATCCTGAAACGGTGGAACAGGAGGCCATCAGGCTCCATGGCACGGACGACGGAGACAGGGAGCAACGGCTGCCACTCACCCCAGGCCTCCTCGTCTCCTTCAGCTGCACAGAAAGCGCCTCAGACTCAAAATTATCCTGGAACACTGGTTCTCAACCTTCCTAATTGCCGCATTGTTACAAATGGAAAAAAGGGCTCAGCCCACAGGCTGAGAACTGCTATCCTAGAAGGACTGACACTCTCTTAGTGCCACACATTCGTTTCACACTTTTAAAAGAAAAAAAAATGCGTTACTATAGTAGCACCAGAGCTTTCTTTGCATGCTTACACAGTATTGCTTTAGGGTCTGCAAAACCCTGATTAGAGAAAACACTACTCACACCAATGCCTGAGGGCTCACAGAAAGCTCTGGCGGAAGTCCCTCCAGCAGGGTGTGCTGAGCAGCTCAGATGAGAATGTCCCCGAGGGTGGGAACAGCGTCTGAGACACATGCTGACCAAAAGGCGAAGGCAGGGAGAGCTTCAGGAGAGGCAGAGAGTGTCTGTCAGAGACAAGCGTGGACTCACGTCCATGCTGTGCTGAGAGCAGGTCTGTGCCACACGCCAAGACGTGACACAGTGACCATCAGCAGTGGCTCCTTGTCAGAGTGTATCTGGATCTGAGAAAGCCCAAGAAAAGAGCAGGAGGCAGAGGAAGGACCTCCTGCCCGCTCTCCTGCCTGGGTATTTGTCCTCGTTGACCCTGCTGCAGCCACAGTGTCTCCTGAGTCTGACCCAAGGCTCTGGGGCCTCGGGAGGTCACCAGGTCAGCAAATACTCGTCAACGGACAGATCCTGCTGCTTGTCTTATTACAGACACATTTGGGGGCCTGGCCCCTGCTGGCCAGCCCCAAACATTCTCCCTCAGAAGGCACAGGACAATAAACTGAGATGGATGGCCTGTCAAAGAGCGCTGCTGTCTCCCATCTGGTGGCCTCTCCCCAGCAGTGCCCTTCAGTGAAACTGTAGCACAGAGTGAGTGGCCTCCAACAGGCCACTGGGCTCCAGGCACCGAGGCGACTCCTTTCCTTCCCCTCCCCCCCAACAGAGGCAGGGTGGACAAAGGGAAACACTGCCGGGTGGGGGTGGCCGGTGCAGGAGCTGGATGAATGGCACAGAGTTAGCAGACACGCTTCTGGTTAGGACTCTGCCCATGTGCTTCCCTAACAAGGCTCTCCAGATTCCACAGGCTTCCTGCAGGGCCAAGCAGCTGGGTGGGAGACAGAGCAGGGAGCACTGGCACAACGGTCTTTGCCTTGGGGTCAGGGGTGCTGACCATGTACAATGAAGAAGGTTTGAACACTAAGCCAGGGGAAGAGTGCTGGCTACTGCAAATGGCAACTTCACGGGCTGAATTATGTCTCCTATAATTCACATGTTGACATCCTAACCTCCAGGACCTCAGAACATGACTGTATATGGAGACATGGTCTCCACAGGGAAAGAACCAGGTACGTTAAAATTGATTAGGTCGGGCTTATCCAATCTCACAGCTGTCCTAAGAAGAAGAGGGGATCGGGACACAGACTCACATAGAGAGACCATGTGAGGACACAGGAGAAGACGGCCGTCTGCAAGCCAAAGAGAGAGGCCTTTGGGGAAAGCCGCCCTGCTGCCACCGCAGCCTCAAGTGGCCTCGGACTTCAGGCCTCCAGGATCATGAGAAAATAAATGTCTGTTGCTAAGACCCCCAATCTCTGAAACCATGACGTGGCAGCCCTGGAAGGCAAGTATGAAGGCCCAAGCCATGCCTTGGGGAAGGCTAGCCTTTGTATGTGGGGATGCTGCCCTGCTCACAGCAGGGGCCTCTGCAGCAGCACATGTGCGCTTTGCCACAGGCCTGCAGGTCAGATCTGGATGTCTGACAGGTCTCAGCCTCTTTTCCAAAACCACCGGGGGCAAATATACTGGGACTCCTGAATTCCTCAGATTTCTGAAAAGGTCACACACGCTTATACCACATATTATCTCAGCATAGCACCCACAATTAGACACATGAACGCTCCTGAAATGAAACAGGCACGTGTGTACAGACATCGACAGGTGCGTATTTGCACAGAGGGGTACACAGAGGATATTTATAATTTCATATTTGTTCAGGTCAGATTTCTCCACTGAATTGGTGAGTGCTAAGTGGATAAATACTGGTTTGGGTTGGAAGATTTCAGAAATATGCATAGGGCATTACAGGCTTGCCTAATCTGCCCATCCCCACCTTCTAAACAAAACTTTCAAGGAAGAAGAAAACAAGATGCAGGGGTGAAGCAGCTCGTGGGAGGCCGGCTGGGCCCTTAACTCCATCTCCTAATGCCAAGGTCTGTATGTTTCGATGTGAACCCAGAAGGCCTCCCTGCAGGGCTTGTTCACCAGTAGCTCCTTGCAGACGCCACCTCCCACCTACACATCACCCACATGCTTCGGGCTTCATCTGCACCTTGCCACCCTTCCGGCCCCACCTGGAGCATTTGGCGGCTGTCAGTAGATGTCACCTTCCAGGCCCACTTCTGTGACCTCTCTGACTCTCAGAATTTCAGAACTGAAAATGATGTTGAAGATCATCAACAGCTTGGTAGCCTGCTAACTTTTTTAAAGGGATGCAAGCGGCAGTGATGCTGGGCAGCTTCCGGGAAATCTCAAATGGAGAGATTCCCCTTCTGACCCTGCCTTCATGTGAGTGAGGACAGACCCCCAGGGCTCATACAAGGGAACTGGGTCCCTGGATGGCAATCTGCACCACCATACCCACACTCTGGGCCATGCGTTGTCAGGCCTCTTTGTTATAGCAACTGTGCCACTAACTGATACGAGAAGTTCCACGTGGGTGTGATGACTGCAAGGATAGTGGCAGCAGGAAGTCTGCGGCTCCCACCCAGATGCACTTACCTCACTTTCTGACCCATTTTCTACTCGCCCTATCCTAAAGCCCTATCTCAGCTCAGGGGCTCTGTCCTAATTATAACACTGTCATGGAAAGATATTGAGAGGAGTGCCCTGGGAGTGCACTGGGTTAGAATAAAAGCAGGGAGTTCTGGTCTTGATTGTTGGCCAAAACATGACATCAGCTTCTGTGAGAAGACTCATGAGCTTGTGGAAAATCAGCCATTGAGCAAGAGCCCAAGAAGGCGCTAGGTCACTGAAAAACATGCCTGATACCATGCTTACTGATAAGGGTGGTCTCAGCCAATGAGAACAGTCCTCCCCACAGCACGGGGGATGGGCCGGCGGCCCACAGCCTGCACATCTGGTTCAAATAATGATACCTCCTGCCGTCACCGCTTCACCTTCTCCTCCACAGGCCTTTCTCCATGGAGTGCTAAGCAGACGTGAGCTTTCCCTGCTGTGGTGGGGGCGGGAGTGCTGGGCAATCTCAGATTTTCAGTTTACTCACTCATCAACAAATATTAATTGAGTGCCTACTATGTCCCAGGCACTGTGCTTGATAGGACAATCAAGTCCTCTTTTCTCACGGAACTCACATATTCAAGGCAGAAGACACACAACAAGTAAGTAATACATGATGCATAACTCAGTGCTAGGAACCCATGAAAGTAGGGCAATGTGGGTAAGAACGAGTTGAGGGTTGCTTTGAGTGGCCAAAGAAGGCCTCTTTAGGGGGCTGACACACAAACTGGAGCCAGCACCACTAGTTAGAGCCACCCATGGAAGGGAAGAGCAAGTGCCAATGTCCCGGGGCACAATGTCCTGTCAAGCTCATGTGTCTGGAGCATAGGACATTCGAGGTGGCAGACGATGAGCGGAGGTCAGAACAGCAGACACATGGGGCCCTGCCAACTCCCACGTGGCCTTTAGATTTTATTTTAAGCTCAATACGAAGCCATTGGAGGACTTTAAACAGGAGAGGGATGTGGCCTGATTTGCATTTTAAAAAGATCACCCAGCTGCTGTGTGAAGAATGTCTTTTAAAAGCACAAAAATAGAAATAGGAAGACCAGTTAGGAGGGTGTAGCAGTAATCCTGGCAAGAGGTAATAACTATTATTATCCCCATTTCACAGAGGCCTAGAGAGGATGTGATTTATGCAAATATACACAACAGATAATAATAATGTTTTACTTTTATTTGCATAGTGGTTTCAATTTGAAAAGCCTTTTTACCTCACTTCATTCAAACTTCAGGACAACCCTGGGATGAACTGTCGTGGCTGAAGTGAGGCCCCAAGAAATTGGTACCTGGATAGATCACAGAAAGGTTTGGTGCCAGCAGCCGGGTTTAATTCTAGGTCTCCTTGTCACCAACCTTGAGCTCTTCCTCTCCCCTGTCCCTGTCCTCTGTCTGCTTCCCCAGATTATAAGCAGTGAACAGAAACCAAGGGACCAATCATCCAAATTCCTCCTGGCCGTTAGCCCGTGGGGCTCCAGGAGAGATCAAGTCCCTGTGGGATGCGAGCTCTGCTCTGATTCCTGCAAAGGGTAGAGAACAAAGGAAACAAGACACACCTCAGCTCCAGGTGCTTAAAATCTAGTTGGAAAAATTGGGAGGCCTTCATAAATAATTGAAGAGTGTTCTACAAATTAAAAACCATATTCAAGTACAAAAGCTTTAGGAAGAACCCAGATTCTGTCATTTGGCAAACAGTCCTGAATTCCATCAACCATGGTAGCTTCTTAACTTGAGCTAAATGGCCTTCGTAGTCCTTGAGAGTATTTACTGGCTGTTACTAGGTCAGCAGTACAGTATCCTCTGAGTAACTGTGGGCTGGAGAATTCTTTTTCAAAGTGTCCTTGGTCATCTATCGCTGCATGGCACAACATCCCCAAATTAGTGGCCTAATTCAATAACCATTTTTATCATCCTTGTTAATTTTGTGGATCAAGAATTTGGACAGGGCAGAGCTGAGCTGGCTTGACTCTGATTCACCACGTGTGGGCCTCAGCTGAGAAGACTCAAATGGCCAGGAGTTAAAATTTCCTGACTCCCCATGTGAGTGGCATTAGGGCTGGGGTAACTCGGAGGCTGAGCTTAGCTGAGTCATTTCCCACTTGGTGTTTCCACAGGGCTGGGGCTCCTGGAAGCATCATTGTCTCAAGCAGCTCAGAGTTCCACAAGTGAAAGTTTCAAAGAACACGACAGAAGTCACCTAGTTCTTTATAACCTACTGCTGAAGTCCCACAGCATCACTCCCAGCATGGTCGGTTAGGCAAGGCAGCATGAGCTGCCCACACTCAGAGAAGGGGCCAGAGGGCTTACCCTTTACTGGGAGGGACATGGGAAGTTTTATAGTCACAGTTCAGAACCACCACTGTCCCCTTGATGGCGGACCCTGCCAGTAAATCTTAATATTGAATAAGGTGGCCATATTAGCATTGCTAGTGTGCAGAATAAAGGAAGAAATGACCATATTTAAGACTGCCTTGTCAGGAGGGTGTTAATATAGATGTTTTTCTGAAAAGTTTATTTTAGTCAAGTTTTAAAGAATGCAAGAAAAATGTTGATTTCAAATGAATGCTGCTAATTATAAATGGACCTACTCTTTTCATTTAAATCAAGCCCAGCAGGACGTACATTTGGAAATACTTAGTGAGAATTAATAGAGATGTTACATGCTTGAGATAAAAATAGGGAAAGTGCTGGATTGCTAAAGGAGAAAAAAGTCAAGAGCCAGAGTAAGAAACACCAGGGGAATGTGCTTGTGTTTGCTGAGTCTCCCGGAGAACTCCCAGACCACAGGCCAGCCAAGTCCCTGGTTGCAGGCACTGTGCGATTTCAGCGTCCAGCAAGAGAGGTTTCTTCTCCCACAGTTGACTATGATGCATGTGTGCACGTGGTAAAAGAAAAATCTGGGTTGGTTTGACCCTCTTCTATTATTTTATAAAAGTGCTTTTTTTTTCTTTAAGAGACAAAGTCTCATTTTATGGTCCTCAATAGAGTGCTGTGGCATCACAGCTCACAGCAACCTCCAACTCCTAAGCTTAGGCAATTCTCTTGCCTCAGCCTCCTGAGTAGTTGGGACAACAGACGCCTGCCACAATGCCTGCCTATTTTTTTGTTGTAGTTTGGCTGGGGCCGGGTTTGAACCTGCCACCCTTAGTATATAGGGCCAGGGCTCTACTCACTGAGCCACAGGCGTTGCCCCTAAAACTGCTTTTTTGAGATACAGGATATATGCCCTAAAATCTACCCATTTAAAGTGTAAAATTAAACAATTGTTGGTATATTCACAGAGTTGTGCAGTCATTGGCATGATCTATCAATGATTTATTTTTATCAATGATTTTTGATTGTTGTTATCACACTGAAAAGACATCCCATCCCATTAGCAGCACCCCCCCCCCACCAGCCACAGGTGGCTCTGGTCTCCTGTCACCCTAGATTTGCTTATTCTGGACATTTCACATAAATGGACAGAAAGCGCTTCTTTGTGTCTGCCTCCGTCACTTAGTGTTATGTTCCCCAGGTTCATCCTGGATTACTACTTTCCTCCTTTTTATTAAAGAATATCGTTCCATTGTATGTCTATCTCACATTTTGTCTATCCGTTTATCAGTTGATGGACATTTGGATTTTTTTCACGTTTGGCTATTATGAATAATCCTGGTATGAACATTCATGTACAAAGTGTTGTGTGGACATATGTTTTCATTTCTCTTGCATATATTCCTGAGAGGGGAAAGCTGGATCGGGTGTAACTCCATGTTTAACATTTTGAGGATCTGTCAAAGAGTTTTGCAAGGGGCTGCACCATTTTACATTCCCATCAGCAGTGTATAAGAGACCCAATTTCTCCACATCACTGTCAATACTTGCCTGACTTTTTATGACAGCCACCCTATTGGGCATGAAGTTGATGTCATTGGGGTTTTGATTTGCACTACCCTGATGATGACTGCTTATCGGCCATTCATATATCTTCTTTGCAGAATTGTCTACTCAAATCCTTTGTCCATTTTTAGTTGGGTTATATGTCTTTTTATTATTGAGTTGCATGAGTTCTTTATATAGAATTTGCTAATATTGCCTCTTATTTTGCAAGTTCCCCCCCATTTCTTGATAATATTGTTTGCAACACAAAAAATTTCAATTTCAACGAAGTTCAATTTATATATTTTTTGTTGTTATTTGTGCTTTTGGGGTCATTGCCTAACTCAAGGTTTCAAAGATTTACTCTTACGGATTTTTTCCCCAGCGGTTGATGACTTTAGCTCTTACCTTTATGTCTATCACCATTTTGAGCCAACTTTTGTGCATGTTGTAAAGTACAGGGTCCAACTTTACTCTCTTTTTTGTGAACATTCGGTTGCCAGCACATTTGTTGAAAAGTATGTATTTTTCTCCACTCAATTATCTTGGTACTTTTGTGAAAAATCAATTGACTATAAATGTAAGGGTTTATTTCTGGAAAATTAATTCCATTTCATTGACCTGTATGTCTTCCTTATTCTAGGACCACACAGCCTTGATGATTATAGTTTCATGGCGAGTTGTAAAGTCAGGAAGTATGAGAACTTCAGCTTTATTCTGTTTCAAGATTGTTTCAGGTATCTGGGTTTTTAGAATTTCTACATGAATTTTAGAACCAGCTTATCAGTTTCTACAAAAAAATACTTGGAATTTGGCAGGAATTATGTTAAACCTCTAGGTTAATTTGGGGAGAGTGTAGCTTTAACAATATCAAGTCTTTCTAGCTGTGGCCTTGAGGAGTCTTTCTGTTTATTTAGGTCTTTAATTTATTCTAACAATATTTTGTAGTTTTTAGTATATATGTCTTGTATTTCTTTTGTTAAATTTATTCCTAAGAAATTTTTTTTTTGATGTTATTGTAAATAAAAATTTTTTTCTTAATTTTATTTTTTTAAATGGGACAAATCATAAATGTACATATTTATGGGGCATAATGTGATGTTTTGATATATTTATACATCACGGAGTGATTGAATCAGACTAACACATCCGTCACTTCACATGCTTATCATTTTTTGGTGATGAGAACATTTAAAATTTACCCTTTCAGCAATTTTGAAATAAACATTATTATTAACTACAGTCACCATGCTGTGCAATAGATCCCGAGATGTCTTCCTGTGTGACTAGAACTTCATGGCCTTTAACCACCAGCCTGTGGTGACTCCCATTCTCCTCTATTTCTATGAATACGACTTTTTAGTTTCCTCAGATAAGTGAGATCATGCAGTTCTGTTGTCCCGCGTCTGGCTTATTTCACTTAACATGATGTCCTTCAGGTTCATCCACGTTGTCACAAATGACAGCATTTCCTTCTTTTTTTCCCCAGTACAGAATTTGTTTTCTTTTTTTTTATGATTTTTTAATTTCAGAATAGTAGGAGGTACATATGTTTTGTTTGTATACTTTGTTTTTTGTACAGATTGAGTCAAATTTATGAGTGTGCACCTAGACAGTGTGCACGGTGCCCAGTAGGTGTGAACTGACCCCTCTGTGTCCTCCCTAGCTTGATTTTCACTGAGATTTATTCCCATATGTGTATGTAAGTGTTGACTGATTAGTTCTAACTTGGCATTGAGTACATGTTTATTTCTCCATTCTTGAGATGTTTCACTTAGAAGAATGGTTTTCAGTTCCATCCAGATTTTCCAAAAAGACACTAGATGAAGATCAGCACTCTTTTTAGTGGCTGAGTAGTACTCCATGGTATGCATATGTCACATTGTATTAATCCATCCATGTATTGGTGGGCACTTGGGGTCCATATCTTTGCTGTTGTGAATTGTGCTGCTGTAAACATTTGAGAGCAGGTGTCCTTTTTACAAAACGAACTGTTTTCCTTTGGTATGTACCCAGAAGTGAGATTATTGGATCAAATTTTAGGTAGGTCTACTTTAACTTCTTTGAGGTATATCCATCCAGTTTTCCATAAGGTTGCTCTGGGTTACTGTTCCACCAATGGTGTATAAAGAGTTCTTTTCTCTCTGCATCCACACCAGTATCTGCTGTTTTGGAACATTTTAATACCAGCCACACTCATTGGAGTTAGGTGATATCTCACTGTGGTTTTGATTTGCATTTCCCTAATGATTAGCAATATCAAGCATTTTTTCATGAGTTTTTTGACCATTAGTATATTTTCATTTGAAAAGTTTCTGTTCATGTGTTTTGCCCACTTTTTAATGGGGCTGTTTGGTTATTTCTTGTTGATTTATTTCTGTTCTTTGTAGATTCTGGCTGTCAGTCCTTTATCAGATGTACACGCATAGCATGTGAATATTTTCTCCTACTCCGTGTGTTGTTTATTTGCTCTTTTAATTGTGTTCTTGGCTGCACAGAAGGTTTTTAATCTGATCAGGTCCCATTTCTTTACTTTTGGATGCTGCTGGTATGCTTTTGGGGTCTTCTTTGTGAATTCTTGGGCTATGCCAATAGCTATGCAAGGTTGCCCACTTTCACCACTTTTATTCCACATAGTGCTAGAAGTTCTCACCAGAGCAATTAGGCAAGAAAGGAAATCAAGGGGGTCCAAATAGGGAAAGGAGAGATCAAACTATCACTCTTTGATGATATGATCTTGCATGTATGTCTAGGAAACCCCTAAGATTCAACTCAGAGACTCCCGGAATTGGTAAACAAATCCAGCAAAGTCTCAGGTTACAAAATCAGTGTACATGAATTAATAGCTTTCATAAATGCCAACAACAGTCAAGCTGAGACTCAAACCAAAGATACAATACCTTTCACAGTAGCAACAAAGAAAATAAAATGCCTCAGCAAAGAAGGTGAAAGACCACTCCAGGGAGAATGATGCAACACTGAGGAACGAAATGCTGAGGTTGGAAACAGATGGAAAATATCATGTGTTGACAGAATCAACATTGCTAAGATAGCCACACTACCCAAAGTTATTTATAGATTCAATGCAATTTCTATTAAAATACCAATGCCACTTTTTCAAATCTAGAAAAAATAGTTTTATGCTTTATATGGAACTAGAAAAGACCTTGAATAACCAAGGCAAAACTTATGTAATAAGTGCAGGAGGCATCACTTTACCAGACTTCAAGCTATACTACAAAGCTATAGTAACCAAAATAGCATGGTACTGGTACAAAAAAGGAGACATAGACCTATGCTCATAACAGAAAACCCAGTGATGAAATCATCTTCATATTCTCATTTGATTTTTGAGGAAGAGAATCCCTGTTCGATAAATGGTGCTGGGAAAACTGGATAGCCACACATAGAAGACTGCACTTCTCACTGCTCACAAAAATTAACTCACAATGGATAAAACACTTAAACCTAAGGCAGAAAACTGTAAGAATCCTAGAAGAAAATGTTGGAAAAACTCTTATAGATATCAGGTTAGAATTTCCTTCTTTTTAAAGGATAAAGACTATTTCATTGTGTACATGTACCACATTTTCTTTATCATTTAGGTTGATTCCACATCTTGGCTGTTTTGAATAGTGCTGCAATAAATATGGGAGTGCAGATATCTCTTCAATATACTGATATCAACTCCTTTGGGTATCTACCCAGAGGTGGGATTGCTAAATCATACGGTAGATCTATTTTTAGCTTCTTGAGGAATCTCTATAAAGTTTTCCATAATGACTGTACTAATTTATATTTCTACCAACCCTGTATAAGAGTTCCCTTTTCTCCACATTCTCCCCAATATTTATATTTTGTGTTTTTGATAACAGCTATCACAGCATAGAGTACAGCCACTAACATTTCTGCTCAGTTAGTGTATTGATCAACCAATGATTTGCCAGAGGTTTCCTCAAATGTCTTGAAATCAATAGGCCTTGTAGCCTTGGCCAAGGGGCTCTGTAGGAATGTTGGCATAACCCTTCAATACTCAAGTGGTTTATATCCCTGCATTAGCCTCTATTTCTTGCTCATCTAGAGCCTTGTGATCAGCCCAAGTGAAGAGATTGGGTCCTTCTGGGGCCTTCTCTGGGCATGTGTACAACCCTGCACATGTGCACAGCCTTTTAGATCCCTTTTCAAAGCCCCTTATAGACCTATCATTCCCCCAGATAATCCTTTTATATTTTGGGCTACACTCTTGATTATCCCAACTAATATTGTATTCTCAGACAACTGCAATGTTAAATAGTTGCTGTTGATAGTTTTTGACAAATTCCCTGGGTATAGAGCTTCTTTTGTGGAATGAGCTCTGAGTCGGGCTAAATATCAATGATGTCCCATAAATGGGACTTTTCTAGGAGTCTAAAAGACAGGTAAATAATGACATTGCTCTAAAAATAGGAAAGTTTGAGGAACTTCAAACCCACTCTGTTTCCTCTGGTGGCTGCAAGGTTGCTGGTTTTCACAGCTACTGGAATTGTGAGGCTGGGGCTATGTTATCAAGGCCAACCTCAAGCTGGGGAGATTGAGATGGTAATAGGCCAAGTTCAAATGCCACAAGTCTGTTTCTCTTACCAATGTTCAAGAGTTTTTCCTGAATAAATGCTTCTCAGTTGTCGCAAGCCTTTGGTTGATTTCCAGAGTCCCAAAGAAGTTGATTTTGAGAGTTCTGTGTTATTTTTGTTAATTTTATGGGGAACAGATTTAGGGAGGCTCTCACTCTGCCATCCTGTGAGTCCTCCTCTTCCACTAGCAAAGAGGTTCACCTCTGTTTGCTTGAACTGGAAAAAATGTATCAAGACATTTCCTGACATTTTGGCAAAACCCTTGACCAACTAGAAATCTTGGTGAAGAATATTCTTTGGTCAAATATGTTCAGAAATTATCTTTTCACCTCATTCTTAGGGTCTCAATGTGTGTTAACATTTTTAAGATTCTGAGAAGTCCTGCTGTAAAGAACCATTTGATTCTGGTTACCAAGGGTTTCCCAAATACATTTGCCTCTATAACTCTTCTGTTTTCTTTTATTTTAAAACACGTCTTAATTAGTCCTTTTCAAAATCCAGTAAACTAAACTTTAAAGGTGAGTTCCAGGACTAGTATTTGGAACCACTTTTCAGAAATAATGCATCAGCAGTTGGGTGTTTGAGGAGTGTGGCCAAGGTCCCCAGGAAATACAATCAAAGTGCTTTGGGCCTTGATGTCTGTTTTCTTCATACCTGATCTGATTTCTAATAGAGCTGACTATCTTTTTTTCCAGGTTTCGGGAAAGTCCAACTAAATTACATTCTAGCTCTCTTGCAAATATCCTGTGTGGTTTTCTTTCCTTCTACCTAAGAAAGGGTATGTGAACTAATCTCCTGTAGTAGGAGGAGCAAAGGACTGTGCAGTATATATGGGTTTCATGTTCAGGTTCTCAGTCAATAACGGATTCTTAAAACCATTCAGAGACTGAGCACTACAGAATCCGTGTTCCAGGTCACACACACGCACATGCACAGCTGTCCGGTGGGTGTCCTGCAGGCCCCAGGCAGGTGGCTTCCTACACACAGTGCCTGCCACCTTACCACAGTGGTGATACAGACATCACTCTCTCCTCTGAGGGCCGTGGACCGAGCAGGCCCAGGCAGCTGTGCCTAGGAGACTCTGGGAGCCCCCACAGTGGGGGTGAAGTGCTCTGTGCCTCTACCCGGGATGAGGAATCAGGAAATTGGTTCTTGTTCTGCCTTTGCCACTGTGCTGGGAAAACTATCTCATTTCCTGAGCCATCCTTACAGTGACAGTGAAGTCTTTGAAGACCTCGATTTCTACAGTCCTTGCCAGCTCTGAGGTTCTTTGAATTTTATGATATGTGGTATCTTCACAGTGCAGGGGGTCTTGGTGTTATGCACAGCTACAATCCCATCTCTCACTTCACCCCTCTACCCCTTGTCAAGCCTATATAGTGCATGCTTCTGGAAAATGGCCTTTTCTCTAGCTTCTGTCAGCATGGCAACTGTGACTTCCTGCCATGACCTCAGTGTCTGATCCAAACCTGGAGAGAGGGCAAGCAGTGAAGGCCTGCAAGGAGGGAGCTGGGAGACAGGCAGGGCGGCTCCCACTTCTCTCTTATCTGTGTGTGGGATGCCCCAGGCCCCATCTACCCCAGGCAGTGTGTGGGCACCTGACCAGCAAGGCCCCCCACTCACCACCACCTGACCTCCACCCCCTCCCAGTTCTGACATCAAGGCAGTGGGCCCCAGAGCTCTGAGGATATTCACACTAAGCTGTTCCACATTTAACATAGCTGATCAGTTACTGCCATGATTGCAACAAGCTGACAAAAAATGTCCACACTCCCTCACAGAAGGCAGGGAGCACTCACAACTTGCCTTATTTTGCAAATGCAGTGAGGCAGGCTGGTGTTGCTGCTGACATCTGACTGACCAACAGAGACAGCTGGGCCTGTAATGGCCACAAAGGGACTCAGATGCCCAGAGAGACCCTACATACCTCCCTCCTTTGTTACCCGAGGCTGACCAGTTGAGGCTGGGGGTCTTCCTGGGTACAGGCATGACCTGGGCTTGAGAACCACAGGGTGGCAGGTGGTGTCAGGGTCAGGCTGCACCCACACACAGGGGCATGGGAGGGCCTGGGCAGCACTGCAGACAGGCTTGGCCTATGCCGGATACAGTGGGGATGTCCAGCCTGGTTAAAAGGCCCTCCTCCTGCCAGAGCTCCCACCTCCCCTTGGTGCTAACAGGCACCGCCAGCTTGTCCCATCCAGAACTCACACTTGCATTCTGCCCCGGCTCACCCCAACCTCCCCCTTCTTTCCATTTCAGGGATGGCTCTGCCCCCACAATCTATGGGAGGGTGTTCCTGGCATGTTGTCCTGCCAGCTCCCCCTCTCTGGGGGCATTGGAACCATCGCGTCTGTGCTATCAGCACCTCCCCTGCAGCCACTAACAAATTTCCTTATTTCCCCTCAGAGTGTCTGAAGTCTGTTCTCCAAAAACAGCAGAGGTGAGCCTCTGCAAATGTAAGTCAGAGCTCACAGCTTTCCTGCCTTTGTCCCACTGCTCTTGAGTAAAATGCCAGCTCTTTAGCACAGAATAAAGGGCCTGCCTTCCTCCAGGATGCTGGCCTTCATGCCCTGAGCGCACTTGCTCCAGCCTGCTGGCTTCTGTCTGTCCTGCAGCGCCCTCTTTGCTTCTGGGAGGTGCGTCCGATACCCTACCCCCACCCCTGGAGGAGTGTTCCCTCCACCCCACCCTTCCCCCCAGGGATTTGCCATTTTATTCCTTATAGCCATTACGCTCCAACATTTAAGTGGCCATTTTTATGGTGTTTGCTTAAAATTCCTCTCCCCTATAAGAATAAAAACTCCCTGTCTGTCTCTTTGGCCACTGGGCCTAGAACCGTGCCTGGCTGGCACCAGTGGATTTCTTTTTTTTCTTTTTTTTTTTTTTTAGACAGAGTCTCACTATGTTGCCCTGGGTAGAGTGCCTGGCATCACAGCAACCTCCAACTCTTGGGCTTAAGTGATTCTCTTGCCTCAGCCTCCCAAGTAGCCGGGACTACAAGGGCCTACCACAATGCCTGGCTATTTTTGGTTGCAGTTGTCATTTTTTTTTGTAGAGACAGAGTCTCACTTTATCGCCCTCGGTAGAGTGCC
>CAUYRH010026619.1:0-43178 GCA_963574655.1 Perodicticus potto
CTGGGTCCTCTTGCCTGGAGGTTTGGTTCTTCCTCTACTTATAATTCTTTCCTGTAAATAAATCCTGACTTACCACTACTCTTGTGGTCTGTCGATTCCTTCTTCGAATCGCCTGAGACCAAGAACCTGAAATTCCGGCATCAATAGCAAACCAAAAATGGGAGAGAATTTCTGCAAATTGCATGAGAGCATCTTCAAAATCTGCAAACATTTAAATTGCAAAAATTTAAAACTAGAGTTTTATTCTAGATTCTCTGTTCTGTTCCATAGATCTTTGTCTCTATTTTTATGCCAAGATCTTACTGTTTTGATCACCAAAGACTTGTTGTATAACCTTAAGTCTGATAAAGAGATGTCTCCAGATTTGTTCTTATTTCATAAAATTGCATTTTCTATTTGGTTTTTCTCCTGGTTCCATACAAAATGTAGAATTATTTGTTAATGGTCTTTAAAGGATGACTTTGTTATTTTTGTGGACACTGCATTAAATCTGTAATGCTGATTCTTCCAAGCCATGAGCATACGTTCTTCCATTTGTTTACATCCTTTGCAATTTCTTTTCTTAGTGTTTCATAGTTTTCTCTGTAGAGATCTTTCACATCCTTTGTTAAATGTATTCCAAGGTATTTTATTTTCTTTGATGCTACTGGGAAAAGCATTGTTGTCTTTGATTTGATTCTCAGCTTGACTGTTGTTGGTGCATATGAAGGCTGCCAATTTGTATACATTTATTTTATCCCTCAAGGTGTTGCTGTATTTCTTGATCATTTCCAGGAGTCCCATGGTTGAGACCTTGGGGATTTCCTAAGTCTAGGATCATTTCCTCTACAAAGAGTGATAGCCTGACATCCTCTGTCCCCACTTGGATACCCTTGAAATCCTCCTCTTGTCTTTCTGCGCTGGCTAGGACCTCCAGCCACATAATGTTGAATAGTAGCGGCGATACTGGGCATCTTTGTCTGGTTCCAGTTCTAAGTAGGAATGGTTTCAGCTTTTCTCTGTTCAATATGATGTTGGCTATGGGTCTGTCATATGTGGTTTCTACCATCTTATCTTTGACAAAGCAAACAAGAGAATACACTGAGGAAAAGAATCCCTATTCAATAAATGGTGCTGGGAGAACTGGTTAGCTCCATGTAAAAGATTGAAAGTGGAACTACTCCTCTTATCACTTAACAAAAATTAACTCATAATGGATAAAATATTTAAATCTAAGAGGCACACACACACACACACAAACTGTAAAAACCCGAGGAAACTGGGGAAAACTCTTCATCTTATTGGCCTAGGGAAAGAATTTATGAAGAAGGCCCCACTGGTAATCACAGCAAGAACAAAAATGACCTGATCAAGTTACATTAGTTTCGGCACTGCTAAGGACACAATTTAAAAAGTGAAAAGACAACCTTCAGAATGTGAGAAGATATTTGCATGCTATGAAACTGAAATCTACAAAGAATTCAAACAAATCAGCAAGAAAAGAGTAAATAATCCCATTGGAAACTGGGCAAGAGACATGAACAGAAACTTTTCTCATGAAGACAGATGAATAGTCAACAAATGCATGAAAAAATGCTTATCATTCCTAATCATCACAGAGATGCAAATCAAAACCACTTTGAGCTATTATTTAACTCCAGCAAGAATGACCCATATCTCAAGGTCCCAAAGCAACAGATGCTGGAGTGGGTGCAGAGAAAAGGGAACACTCACACACGGTTGGAAGGACTGCAAACTACTACAGCTTCTATGGAAAGAAGTATGGAGATTCCCCAAAGAATCAAAAGTAGACCGACCAATTGATCCTGCAAACCTATTACTAAGCATCTACAGAAAAGAGAAAACGTTTACTATAAGGACATTTGTACTTGAATGTTTATGGCAACACAATTTATAATCACAAAGGTGTGTAAACAACTCAAGTGCCCTTCAGCATGTGAATGGATTGATAAATTGGGATATATGTATATTATAGAATAGTATTCAGCCATTAAAAAGATGGAGATTTTGTATTTTTTGTAACAACTTGGACATATTTGGAAAACATTCTCCTAAGCAAGGTGTCATAAGAAAGGAAAAACAAGTATCTCATGTAGTCAGTACTAAGTTGATATTAGTAGATTAACAACTATATGCTCATGTGAGAGAAAAACTCAAATTCAAGTAGAGGGAAAGGGGGAAAGGTGTTGAGTAAGTTTCCATGCAAGAGGTACATTGCACAGGTATATGGCGCATTTCCTGGGTGAGGGACACAGCTACAACTCAGGCTTTAACCTTACAAAAGCAAACTATGTAACCTAATTGCATGTACCCTCATATTAACCTGAAAAAAAATGTGGAAAAAAGACTTTCTTACTAAATGAGGAATAAGAATAAAGAATGTCCTTTATCACTACCTTTAGTCAACATTGAACTGATGTGCTGGCCAGTATACAGTAAGAAAAATAAAAAAAGTATATACAGACCAGAAAGGAAGATATAAATTTTTTTTTTTATTTGTAGATGACATGATGTATACATAAAAAGTCTAAATAAATTATAGATTGTTGGGTACAAGGTTATGATACAAATACAAATATAGATATAATTGTATTTTTACACATCAGATACATGTAAAAATTAAAGACTAATAGTTTTGAAAACATAAAAATTCTATGATTAAATCTAATGAAGATACGTAGATCTTCTACATCAAAAACTATTAAAAATTATTGAGAGACGGCACCTGTGGCTCATCGAGTAAGGCGCCAGCCCCATATACCGAAGGTGGCGGTTCAAACCCAGCCTCGGCCAAACTGCAAATAGAAAAATAGCCAGGCATTGTGGCGGGCTCCTGTAGTCCCGGCTACTCAGAAGGCTGAGGCAAGAGAATCGCCTAAGCCCAAGAGATGGAGGTTGCTGTGAGCTGTGTGACACCACGGGCGATAAAGTGAGACTCTGTCTCTACAAAAAAATAAAAAAAAAAAAAAATAATAAAAAAAATTATCGAGAAAAAATTAATAAGACCTAAACCACTAGAGGGATATTACTGTGTTTATGAATCAAAAGACTCAATATTATAAAGATGTAAATTATCCCTTTATTGATCTTATAGTATAATCAAAATCTTAAACTGTTTTGTCTGTGTGTGTGTGTAGAACTTGACCAACTGATTCTAAAATTTATGTGGAAATCCAAGGGAACAATATGTAATATGACAAATAGGGCATACATGACTGGATAGTTTCCACCCAGCCCTAGTATATATATATATATATATATATATATATATATATATATATACACACACACACACACACATTTTTTGTACTTTTTTGGCCGGGGCTGGGTTTGAACCTGCCACCTCCTGCATACGGGGCCGGCGCCCTATTCACTGAGCCACAGGCCCCGCCCCAGCCCTACTAGCTTGGCTGAATATCAAGACTTCATATAGAGCCATAGTAATTAAAACAGTGTGGCAGGAAGTATGATAGAGTAATAAATCAATGGACTAGAATAGAAATTTCTATTCTTATATAGAGGCCGTTGATTTAAGACAAAGGTGGATCTGCAGAGCAGGGGAACATTTTTATTGCAATAGTCCCTAGTCAGTAGGATATTTAAAAGGAAAAAAGAAAACACGACCTCTAACCACACACATCACACATATACAACAATTCTAGAGGATGGCTGATCTGGATGTGAAAGGTAAATATATGAAGTTTTTAGAAGATGATCTTGGAAAATATCATTTTTTATAATGATCTGTAACTTAATTGCATTGTCATCACAGAATATGATTTATATAATAACAATTCTTTGAAATTTGTTGAAACTTACTTTGTGCTTTTAGAGAGTGTCCACAATTTTTTTTGACATTCTGTCCGTCAACAGGCAGAGCCTTAAATCCCTCAACTTTTTTTTTTTTTTTTTTGAGACAGAGCCTCAAGCTGTCACCCTGGATAGAGTACCCCGGCATCACATCTCACAGCAACCTCCAATTCCTGGGCTTAAGCGAGTCTCCTGCCTCCGCCTCCCAAGTAGCTGGGACTGCAGGCGCCCGCCACAACGCCTGGCCACTTTTTGGTTGCAGCCGTCATTGTTGTTTGGTGGGCCCAGGCTGGATTCGAACCCGCCAGCTCAGGTGTACGTGGCTGGCGCCTTAGCCCGTTGAGCCACAGGCGCCGAGCCTCAACTTTTTAATTTCATTTTATTTATTTATTTTTTTTGAGACAAGAGTCTCAAGCTATCACCGTGGGTAGAGTGTCGTGGCGTCACAGCTCAAACTCTTGGGCTTAAGTGATTCTCTTGCCTCAGCCTCCCAAGTAGCTGGGACTATAGGCATCTGCCATTTTGTTGTTGTAGTTGTCATTGTTATTTGGCGGGCCTGCCACATACACCAGGCTGGATTCGAACCTGCCAGCTCTGGGTGGGCACCCTAGCCGCTGAGCTATAGGCACTAAGCCTAAATCCCTCAACTTTAATATGGATGTCCTTAGTGACTTCTAACCAATAGAAACTGGTGGAGATGACACTGCATGTCTTCTGAGGATAGGTTAGAAAAGGTGATATAGATTCTGCCTGGCTCTCTTTCCTGGTACCCAAGCTTGGGACCTAGCCACCATGCTAAGTTAGGTGGCCACATGGAAAGACCACATTTGGGTGTTCTGGGCATACTGTCAGGGAAGTTCTAGCCAACAGCTAGCATAAACTACCAGACAGATGAGTTAGCAAGCCTTCAGATGGTTCCAGTACCCAACCTGTGAACCATCCTAGCTGAAGCTCAGGCCACAGACCAGCTGTCCCACTGGGTCTTGCCTAACTGCAGATTCAGGAGCAAAATAAATGCTATGACAGTTTTAGACCAGCAAATTTTGGGGGTGGTTTATTAAGTAACAATAGAATACAACATATATCCTAAGCTTATTACAGTTTACTTTTAATTAATACTTTTAACAATTCCCTAAAAATGGAAGAATTTTATAATTAACTCCATTTATCGCCCTGATATTTTGTACTATTATCATATATTTTACTTCCATATATATTCAAATCTCTGTAAGATATAATTATTGTTTTTATCTTTTATAATCCAGTGCATATTCATTTAGATTGCCCATATACTTACCCTATCTTGTGCTCTTTATTTCTTTATGTAGGCTTGTGATTCCATCTAGAATAATTTTCCTCAGCCTGAATAACTCTTCAATATTTTTGTGGTAACAACCTTCTGTGATAAATTCTCTCAGTGTTTGTTTGTCTGAAAAGGCCTTGATTTTTACCATCTTCTTCTTTTTTATTTTTTTTGCGGTTTTTGGCTGGGGCTGGGTTTGAACCTGCCACCTCTGGCGTAGGGGGCCGGAGCCCTACTCTTTTGAGCTGCAGGTGCCGCCCCCCCTTTTTTTTTACCATCTTCTTGAATAATATTTTTACCATGCATAGAATTTTAGGTGAGGGCAGCTCCTGTGGCTCAGTGAGTAGGGCGCCAGCCCCATATACTGAGGGTGACAGGTTCGAACCTGGCCCCTGCCAAACTGCAACAAAAAAATAGCTAGGCATTGTGGCAGGTGCCTCTAGTCCCAGCTACTTGGGAGGCTGAGGCAAGAGAATTGCCTAAGCCCAAAAGCTGGAGGTTGCTGTAAGGTGTGACGCCACAGCACTCTACCGAGGGTGACAAAATAAAACTCTGTCTAAAAAAAAAAAAAAAAAAAAAGAATTTTAGGTGGGAAGGCAGAAAGGGTTTTTGTTTTTTTTTAAATTTTTATCCTTTTAATGCCATTCCATTATATTCTGATATCCATAATTTCTGCTGAAAAGCAGATGAATAGCCTTATTGTTGCTTCTTTAAAGGTAACTTCTGTTTTCTTTCGAGTGATTTATAAGATTTTTCTATTTGTCAGCTCTGTGTCTCTAGCACAGTGGTTACGGCGCCAGACATATACACTGAGACTGGCAGGTTCACCCGGCCTGGGACAGCTAAACAACAATGACAACTGCAACAAAAAATAGCCAGGTGTTGTGGCAGGCACTGTAGCCCCAGCTACTTGGGAGGCTGAGGCAAGAGAATCACTTAAGCCCAAGAGTTTGAGGTTGCTGTGAGCTGTGACACGATGGTACTCTACCGGGGGCAACATAGTGACTCTCTGTCTCAAAAAAAAAAAAAAAAAAGAAAAGAAAAGAAAAGATTTTTCTATTTGTCTAGGTCATTAACAGCCTAACTATGATGTGCCCAGGTGTGGTTTTCTTCATGCTGTTTTTTTCGTAAGGTTCATAGTGTCTTGATTCTGTGGTTTGATGTCTTTTAGCAATTTTGAAACATTTTTAGCAGCCATTTCTTCAATTGTTGTTTCTAAACCATCATATCCTCTTTATTTCTAAGGCTCTACTTACAAGCATGTTAGACTTTATCACCATTCTTCATATAACTCTCATAGTCATTATGAAAAGGGGTTCGAACCTTTTTCTCTGTGTTTCACACTATATATACTTTACTGACTAGTTTTCTAGTTTACTGACAGTTCTCTGTTTTGCCATATCTAATAGATTACAAATATTTGTTAAACATACTACTATTTTCCTCTGTTTTATTGAATACCACATTACCTTTATTTTCAAATCCCTGTCTGATTACTTCATTATCTCAATTATCTTTAGGGCTTTTTTTTTTTGAAACAGAGTCTAACTCTCTTGCTCTTGATGAAAAATTGGGGAGCCTATGAATATGTTGTTATCTTCCTCCAAAGAGAGGTAAGTGAGGTAAGTTTTCCACTAATAGACTGATAAGATACAGAAGGATTGTTTTGATTCTTTTGAGGGGTGGTTTTAGTCATTATTAAGGCTTTTTTTTTCATATTTGCCCCTATTCCTAGGATTACTTCTCTGTATCACAACTGAAAGTCTAGGGTATTTAGTGACATCTCCCTCTTCAGCCTATATGGGCTTGAACTCAAATTTCTATTGCTATAAAATTAAATTTTTGCTTATCTCTCTATTCTTTCAGAACCTGTTTTCTGCTGTTTTTTTCTTTTGTTGAGACTTACGTTGAGCATATGTACCTAAGGAGTTAGCCAGTGACCTAAAGGGGAGTGGAGGCAGGGATTTAGGTCACATATATGTATTTTAAAAAATCTCACTTCACCTCAATTCTCTGCTTTCACTATAATTTTTTCTCCCAAGTCTTAGCCACTTTGGCAGCCCAAATTTCAATCCATTTCTCCTCAGCCCAATAAGTTTTGTGCTTGGGACTATTTCCTCTATGTTATGAATTAGAAAATGCACTTGGGGAAAAGCCCTGGAGAGAGTAGAGTTCACTTCTTATCCTTCTTCTCTCTCAAGGATTATAGACTTTCCTTTCCAATCCTGTTTGAATTGGGTGATTTTCAGTTCTGTCACACTGTTATTTTTATATTTTTTACAGCTTTTTTATTTGTTTGCAGCAGAAATATTGGTTTATCATATTCTGAACCAGAAACATTAATATCATTTTTAGGGAAATAAATGTAACTGCTAACAGTGGCCTGGAATTGGAAGACACTGCTGGCTGAAAGGCCAATTAGGGGGCTTATAGCAATCATTTAAACAAGAGATGGTGGGGACCTAATGAACAGCTCCATTTAGTTTTGAAAAGAAGTCAGAGTCAAATCTTTCATTCATGGTATCTTATTTTTATTTACTCTGATGAAATAGTAATGTCAGGTAATAGTTAATTGAGTACTGACTACATTATGCACTGTTCTACCTTCTCTGCATGAATTTTCTCATTTAAGCTCTATGCCTGTTGGATGCTATTATCATTCTAATTTTGCAGATGAAAAAATTGAGATACACAGGATTTAAATAACTAGCTCAATATCACATGGACAGTAAATGGCTCTTTGGAGCTTTGAAGTCAACACTACTGGCTCCACCCTCCATGCTCTTAACTGTTATCCTCTGCTGCCTCCCATCATGCCCTGGAATAGGAGTTTTTTAAATGTAAGAGGCTAATGGCCCACATCCTTAGGGGGAGAAAAGCAGAAAATGGAACTCAGTGGTTATTTTTGTTGTTGTTTAGAAAAGACAATGAAGGAACACTAACGAAAAAACATAAACTGTTTTTTAAAATAAAAGAATAGGCTTACCTCTTTGTAAATTTAGTAAATAGAGAGTTGCGATGTGGCCAAAGATACAATGTCAAGACACACAGAAACTTGGAAGATCAGAGATTGATTCTCTATAGCGATGAAGCTATTCATTACCCTTCTAATAATTTTTCCTTGATTTCTTGATGATGGCTCATTTAAGGTTCTTTTAAAAATAAGTTTAATATTTCTTAAAATGAATGAAAGAGAGAGTAAAGTTCTAACCGTGAGGAATTATAATCTCCATGAAGAGTGCCCATCCCTTCTTCTCACCCACTGGTATCAGGGGTTGATCTCATAGGGTGGAATGTGGAGGCCATCCCACTAGAGGGCGGTGAGGTCTTGTCTCAGTTTGGTGAGTGAAGGTGTGGTTTGATTTATGCTTGTTTTGATAGTTTGAAATATGACATAAATTAGTGAAGGTTTTAAAGAAAGACTAATGTTAAAGATGTAACTTATTTAGCACAATTTGGGGGGAAATGTAAAGAAATTTTATTATATATTAACCCATTTCCTTGGTAACTAATAACTTATGTTAATGATTAAGTTTCACTTAAAATCAAATTTGAGGCAATTCAAATTCTAGCCATTGAATTATCAGGGAAAAATACATTATTTTAAGATTTTTAAAACCCCCTTTTTTTTTCCTGGAGGCCATCATAACTTCAGATTTAAAAAGATTTTTTTCTCTCCAATCCAATCTGGAAGATGTTTGACATTTTTCTCTGACTGTATGAAGTAGAGACTGAACTATAAAAGTGGTGAAAAAGAGACTCATCAAACTGTTGACAATGGCTACATCTGAGAGAGGATAATATGATTATGGAGAGGGTGAAGATGTCTGCTTTTTATTCACCTTTGTGTGATTTGAATTTTTATGAAAGTAAATCTTTTGATTTAAATAAGAAGTAAAAAATTCAATTGAATTAAAAAATGAGGTTGGATCACAAGGATGGAGTAGGATGAATCCCATGTACTAAATTTTGATATGAGTACATTTCCTGACAAGTGCTGACGGGGGGGGGGGGGGGCAACGCCCCAGCCGCGCGCGGGCCGGCGGGGGGGGGGGTCTTGGTGTGTGACACACCTTTTAGGGCAAGACACAATCGTAAGAGGGACTTTACCTAACAAATGCAATCAGTGTAACCTGGTTTCTTGTACCCTCAATGAATCCCCAACAATAAAAAAAAAATACTAGAAAAAGATAAATAAAAAAAAATTAAAAATGAGGCTGGGTAGGTAAATATAAAAATGAACTTGAAATATAAATCCAAACATATACATAACCTGACTAAATATGAAGGAAAAACAATGTCCCAGTGACTTTAATAAGCATTCTATAAATACAACATTGAAAGGAAATGAGGGTATTATTATTTCAGCATCTCTTGGGGTTTATAATGGGTAGTCACATAGAGGCTCTGAGAAGATCTTCAAAAATGAAACTTACTTAATTCAGTCTAACCATAAATATTCTAGTTTATTGACACTGGATCCCTTTTTTTCTTCATGTTCAGTAAAATAGTTAATAACACAGTTCTATTAAGCTCAGTTTGGGAAAAACTGACATGCATAAAGGAAAGACAGTAGAATCTCCGTAGTTGACTGCCTCCCTACATTGACCACCTCCTTAAATTGACCTAATTTTCATAGACTGCATACACACCCACTTGTCCTCAATGGAAGACTGACCTCCACATATTGACTACCTCTGTAAGTTATATCTTGATCACATGGATTGTGACAAACCATATTAATTTATCCTCTATAATTTGACCACTTGTGGCCACTCAACACCAAGGGGTAGAAGGTGTGGGCTTTGCCCCTTATTATATTATTAATTTTAATTAATTAATTATTGTATTACTTTTTCTTTAGTATAAGTTCTTTTCTTCATGCTTTATTATTACCATGTGTTGGATTATGCCTAATGTCCTATTGTTTCTCATGTATTACAGAAGATTTTTTCCAATCTGAAGGGTTGGTCTGAATTGTAGGTACATCCAATGATGATTACTGAAAAATTTTATAGTTAATTGAGACATGATGGCCCAAAGGAAAGAACTCAAAGAGCTGACATTGAAGGAAAAGGTTGAACTTCTACATTTTCTGGAAAGCAGCCAAAGAAAGATAGTGGAACATTTTGGTGTTAGCAAGACCACAGTTAGTCACATCCAAAAATGTAAACATGAGTACTTAGAGAGAGATGATAAGGAAAGCAGAGACCTACAGCAGAAAAGGAGAAAAACTTCCCTGGATGAAGTTGATAAAGTCAATGAAGCCATATTAAGCTGGTTCAAAGAAATGAAGGCAGTTAACACCTAAATCTGCATTGATGATATAAGAATTTGCTAAATTTAGCACAGAAATTCAGGATGGCAGATTTCCAAGCATTAAGTGGTTGGCTTAAGAAATTTAAACCACAATCTCCCAGGAAGTCTTATGTGGTGAATCCAATGAAGTTCCAGTAGAAGTTGTGAAAGAGTATATCAAAAAGTTCCCTGACTTCACCAGAGGCTTCAAAGAGGAAATTTTAACACTGATGAGGGTGGACACCTTTTCAAGGTGATACTCGACAGAAGCCTTGTCATGAAAGGTAAAATGTAAGAGGGGAAAACTTTCCAAAGAACGTTTCACACTTCTGCTTTGAGCCAGCTCAACTGGAGAGAAACTAAAGCCGTTGGTGATTTGTAACTCAGCAAAGCCAACCACATTCAGGAACCTAAATCCTGCAGCCCTCCTGGCTGTCACTTGGAGATCAAATGTGCATGGATGACTGATGCACTATTTGAAGAGTGGGTAAGGGGTGTCAACGAAGAAATGAAGAAGAAGAAACTGTCTTTTCTACTGACAGTAAATAACTGTCCTGGCCACCCACAAGTGAATCATTTCATAAATGTGACACTGAAATTTCTGCCACCAAACATGACTTCAAAAATCCAACCTCTTGACCAAGGCATCATCAAAACATTTAAAATGTGCTACAGAGCCCAGCTCTCACAGTGGGTCTAAAGCACAAACCTGTGGTCCAGCTGTGGAAGCAATTTCATCTGCTGCATCAATAAATCTCTGACTGTTGTCCCCTAGATCAGTTTTTCTTGGAATGAAGTTCAGCCAGAAATGATACAGAAGTGTTTCAGGAAAGTTGGATTCTTCACAACCCTAAAGCATGATCTTTTGGCTCTATCAGGTAGTCCATCTCCCATGGCAGAATTCAAAGGAGTGAATTTTGAAGGTATTGTTGCAATGGATGATGAGGTGGCAATCTGTAAGGAATGTGACTCCCAGAAGCAATTTTCCAAGTGATATTGACCAAAGTATAGACTAGCATAAAAATGCATGGAGCAGCTAATGAAGTGGGAGAAGCAAGTGAGGATGACACAGAAATTGCAGAGACTCCAGAAGAAGAGGATGTCAGGGCTCGGTGCCTGTGGCTCAAGCGGCTAAGGCGCCAGCCACATACACCTGAGCTAGCGGGTTCAAATCCAGCCCAGGCCCGCCAAACAACAATGAGGGCTGCAACCAAAAAATAGCTGGGCATTGTGGCGGGCACCTGTAGTCCCAGTTACTTGGGAGGCAGAGGCAGGAGAATCGCTTGAGCCCAGGAGTTGGAGGTTGCTGTGAGCTGTGATGCCACAGCACTCTATGCAGGGTGACAGCTTGAGGCTCTGTCTCAAAAAAAAAAAAAAAAAAAAAGAAGAGGATGTCAGGAACTTGATGATGCAGTTGAAGTCATTTGTTGTGGAAAAATGCCCAGGCATGCTGAGTGTTGTAACCAGTGTTGAGAGTGCTTTCTCCTCTTACGTTTGCAATAAAAATAAGAAACAGACTGAGATCGACTCTTTTTCAGAAAGAATGATTAAATCATGAGAAAACAGTTAATGTACTGATTTTGTATGATACCTACTGTATGTATGATTTTGCTGTATTTTGATTATGCATGATTTCATTTGACATTTGCTAATATGAGCTATACATGAAACTAAGGTCCATGTAGGTATCAGTATAGTAGGCCTAGTTCCTTATGTTGACCACCTCTGTATGTTGATCAGTTATTACAGTCCCTTGGGTGGTCAACTTACCGAGGTCCTACTGTAATTGTATATAAACAATTTAACACATAGTCAAAATAAATTTATGTTGTAGGGTATGGTTCTTTATATGAATTTTAAGCTAATGAAAAAATATTTAGATGCACTGTATTTCCTTGTTTCTGTGTTTGTATTAGACACAATAAGTACCTTTTACCTTTTTTGTAAATATATTATGGATAAGTCAAATGTGAAACCATATGAAAGTAATGAAGTAAAAACCTATAAATGGGAATATCGGTTCCATGATATCCCTTACAAAACACCCAGAACTGCTGTGCCTTGAGGAGTGTTTAATGGTGGAATACAAGAAGTCACACTGTTTTCATGTGAACCCAGATCAAAAGGCAATCTTCTTGCACAAAGACTAGAGATGAGCTATTCCTTCCATCAGTGTAGGAGAGAATATCACAGAGGCATCTGGCCCGAGAATACAGAGCATGAGGAAAGGAGAGAGGACCTTTAGGAATACTATTTATCAAGACAGGATTTAAAATGAATTTGCAGCAATCAGATAAGCAGTAGCTGAGCATTTTTTTTCTTTTTTTCAAATAAGAGCTCTGATGATGGAAGTAATGGATGAGATTCATTTGGAATTTGCTAGAGAATCAATAAAAAAAATCTTGGTAATGAAAAAGATAGTAATCTAATTTGAGCAAGTGTAGAAACTATTTTCTTAACCAATCTAGCTCAGCATATAGTGATTGTGTGTGAGTGTGTGTGTAAATAATACCTAATATTGCCCCTCCCAATTGTATATTTGGGTAAACTTATAGTATGAAATTATGCAGAAGTTGTGTATTTAGTCATTATTCCTCAGAATAATTTGTCATTCTCCTTCAAGTCCTGCTTTATGTATTTTTCATGAAATGTAGATTAAAGTGTTCCACCAGGAATCTGAGGTGGGTGGTCCTACCCAGTTAATTCAGCCAGTGATGGTTGCCTTCACTATGTTACATATAATAGACATGTGTTGTTATGATAAACATGTGTTAAATATTGCTTATTTTTTATCTGTATGTTTCAAAAAATTCTAAACTTTTCTTTTTTTTTTGAGACAATCTCAAGCTGTTGCCCTGGGTAGAGTGCTGTAGCATCACAGCTCACAGCAAACTCAAACTCTTAGGCTTAAGTGATTCTCTTGCCTCAGCCTCCCAAGTAGCTGGGACTACAGGCGCCTGCCACAATGCTATTTTTTTGTTGTCGTTGGTGCAGTTGTCACTACTGTTTTAGCTGACCTGGCAGGGTTTGAACCCACTAGCCTCGGGGTATGTGGACGGAGTCCTACCCACTGAGCTATGGGTGCCGCCTCTAAACTATTTTTTGTGTGTTTCAAATTTTATGACCATTCTTTTACAGCTTGACTTTTTCCTTGACACTACATTGATCCATGTTATTAGAGTTCATTTATTTCAACTGATGTATAAAATTCCGTTATATGAATAAAGTTTTTTCTATAGAATGTTCGATTGTTCCTGTATTTTTATTGTTATGAAAAATGCTGTAATGAACATCCTTAGATTTTGCCTTCTTAGACACACATACAGTAGCTTCTCTAGGATAGCCACTGTCTTAGTCTTCTTAGGTTGCAAAAACAAAATACCACAGACTGGGTGGATTAAACAACCAAAAATTATTTTTTCAGAATTCTAGAGGATGCAAGTTCCCGATCAAGGCACTAAGAACAGTTGGGTTTTGGTGAGGCCTCTCTTGCCGCCTTGTGGATGGCCACCTTCTCACTGTGTCTTCACACAGCAAAGAGAGAGACACAGAGCTATTAAGGCCACGACTTACGACTTTAGTTTACCTTAAATATATCCTAAGGACCCTTTGTCTACATACAGTCACAATGGGGGATAGCACTGCAACATATAAATTTGAGATAGATATAATTTAGTCCACAGTAATCAGCTAGAAATGAAATTGTGGGGTTGTATGGATTGTGCATTTTTAGCTTTTCTAGGTATTTCCAAAGTGTTTTCCAAAGTAGGTGTGATACACACCTACCAGTAATTATGTAGATGATGGGATATCTTAAACTAGAATAACTTTAAAAACCCAAATGAAAGGTAGAGGGTATAATCTTTTCAAATCGCAACTTTTCTTTCCTCTTCCACCAGTATCTGGCAAATCTTCTTCCAAGCAGTTGTCTAAATATTGGCTTCTACTAATCAATTCTCTTTTTTTTTTTAAGAGACAGAGTCTTACTTTACCGCCCTCAGTAGAGTGCTGTGGCATCACAGCTCACAGCAACCCCTAACTCCTGGGCTTACATGAGTCTCTTGCCTCAGCCTCCTGAGTAGCTGGACTACAGGCACCCAGCACAATGCCTGGCTATTTTTTTGTTGTTGTTGTAATTTGGCTGGGGCTAGGTTCGAACCTGCCACCCTTGGTATATGGGGCTGGTGTCCTACCCACTGAGCCACAGGTGCTGCCCCCAATTCTCATCTTTTATAGCCATGGTTCCACGAGGAGTGGTCTGTTCTCTTCTACAATCCCAATCTGAAAAACATTGACCTTACTCAATCCAATAGACTCTCGTTGTTGGATGTGGGAGAGAAATGGGTTTGGGCCATAATCTCAAAAGATACAATTCTGATTGCCATAATATTTTTTATTTTTTATTTTTTTGCAGTTTTTGGCCAGGGCCAGGTTTGAACCCACTACCCCTGGTATGTGGGGCCGGTGCCCCACTCCTTCGAGCTACAGGCGCCGCCCCTGATTGCCATCATCTTGAATGTTGAAATCCTGAAATATCAAAAGCTTAAAAATATAATTCTGAAAAAAGTTAATTAAAACATTTTTTTGAAAGACAAGATCTTGCTGTGTTACCCAGGCTGGAGTGCATTGCCTATTCACAGGTGCCATCAGTGTACTGTAGCCTGGAACTCAGAACTCCTGTGCACAAGTGATCTCCCTGCTTCCGTCTTGTGAGTAGATGGGACTACAGTCTCACACCACCACACCAGCTGGGAAATATAACTTAAAAAAATTTTTAAGAGACATTTATTTACATTTTAAAGGAACTTTATTTGAGAAACATATAAAACACAACAGAACACTTCACAGGCCACTTTAACAATAAAACAGGCAATAATAACATGCACTTTATTGCAAGCATAAATACTCGGGTATACTAATGGCAGCCAACTGGGTATGACAATTCTGACCAGACAAACAGCATTCATAATGAAATAGGTTAAAAAATAAAATATATAAATATGTCTCAGCATGGTTGGTAACTAAGTGCGCCCAGCTTTCTAACTGTGGTCATACTGTGACCAACAACTTAATTCTTTTGATGGTGGATCAAAACTCACAAGTCACCCACTGCATGAGCAGTTGTCCAAGTAGCTGAGATGCCAAGAAATGTTATCTTTTATAACAGATGTTCAAAAAGGATATCTTTTCCTTTGTTGAGGAAGTTTCAATGTTTTTATGTATACCCACAGTGCTTACACACAAAGTCAATGTTGTGATAATACATTTTCATGGAGTCAAGTTTGCAAAAAATGCATAAAATAAAGTAGAACTCCAAAGATATTTGCAAAATTTATACCTCCAGTGTTAGGAATGCTGTGAAGATGAAATATATACCTTAGCAAATTGGCATTATGTGTTAAGGAGCAGAAGTTGTACATGGTTGAATAATTTGGCAGGGGAGATTTCTTGTATTCTTCTGTTTTTTCCTTTCTTCTGAGATCTTTGAAACACTCACTGAACTTGTGCTTGGATAGTGGTTGGGGTCTGCAATTTTGTAAATGTATTCTGTCCATTTGAAAGTCTGGTTATTGCTCAGCCATTGCAACTAAGTGAATTCCTGCTTTGGCAGTCCTAATAATAATTGGCTTTTGAACTTATATCTTTCTCTTTCTCCATTAAGTAGCCTCATACACTCACCTTATCATAGTCTTTTTGTGAGATCTGAGGTCTCTTCCATTGTGTTGTAAGAAATACAATAAGAAAAATGATATTCAGCTTCCTGGATGTCAAATCTGCATGAGTCGAGGTTCTCCAGAGATGGCTGAGAAGTCCCATGACATGTTGCCTACAAAGTAGAGATTGGGGATGCCTGTAGGGTGGCTCAGTGCAAGTCCTCAGAACCAGGGAAGCTGATGGTGTAACTCTCAGTCCCAGGCCAAAAGCCTCAGGACCTAGGGGGCCCACTGGTGTAGTCCTGGAGTCCCAACAATGGTGAGCCTGGAGCTCTGATGTGCAAGGCAACAGAGGAAAAGTCTGCCCCAGCTCCCAGAAAGAGAACAGTAGCCTCTGTTTTTTTTCTCTCCTGCCTTTGGTTGATCAGATAGTGGCTGCCAATGCTGGCAGGGAATCTTCCCCCACCTAATCCACTCCAATTTATACACAAATCTCCTCTGGAAACACCCTTACACACACTCCCCAAATAATGGTTTACCTGGTTTCCAGGCATTCCTTAATGCATTCACACTGACAGCTAATATAAATTGCAAGTCTATCCCTTCTCAACTTGGCACCCATACACACCTTCTTAGACCACACTTAATTTCCAAATAAAGACAACAGCAAGGTAATAGCTCTTACTAGATGCAACTAATATTAATGCAACTATCCTGTGTACAATTGAAATGTTCTAATCCTTTCCCCAGAATTTGGCATGTGAAATTTTAATCTTTCTGGATTGGGATTTTGAGGATTTTTAGATAGTACGGATTTTAATTATTTGGAATTTCAACGTTCAGGATGATGATGTTCAGGATTATGAACAGCTCTGGATAAAACAACTCAATGGGTTCTAATTCATAGCTAGAATTCTTTCCCAGAGAAGCCAGGTCTTGTTTGCTGGGGCCAAACGATACAAAAGGAGTTTCAAATCCATTGCAGCGGAACCCCCTCCAGCTCCAAATTGTCTCTGGTTCCAGACACTGAAAGCCCGTGTTTTTTGACATCCATACTAATCCCCCTACCCCCCCTTTTTTTTTTCCAAATCGGGGCATTTAATTTTCTGTAAAAATGGTTTAAATGGCACTGGACACCCCTCTCATTCGCTCTGCCGCCCTTTCTTCCCCAGTTTAGCATCTTGTTTTCGCATTTGTTTCGCACTTAGGAAACTTACTTTCCTTTGACCAACGTGATTCCTCCTCATAACAACACAGGGAAGTTTTATTTGCCCCCTGAGGTACTTGTTTGTGAGTTGAGAAGAGTCTGGTTGGAGAAAGAGATGATTTCTTATGTTCCAATCGTGTAGACAGTCTATGAATCAAAAGGGATGTTTCAGAGTGAGTTAAATGATCTATTTTTCTTCCTGTATGTGTCACCCTTTTTCTGGAAACTCTTACTTATCAGGTAAAACTGTACTTAGGGAGGTCCTCTAACAGCTCAGTCATGTTCTACCCTGGATCCCACCAGCGAAGCCAGAAAGCTGAAAGTGTCTGCCAATCTCATTTCCGTCTGAAGGGCCAAATAGAAGATCACTGATTCACTGTAGGAGCCTGCAGAAGAAGGAACTGAGTGGTGAGGAAAACCCCTTTTAGTCAGAAATTTTTCTTTAGGAGGTCAAGACCTTTGAAAAATTAATGGAAAAGTACCCAGCAATACCTTTAGATATTTTTTTAACGAGAGAAAACAATTGCTACATTGTTCTTAACTAGGGAATTTTACAGAAGTGTGTCATAATGAATCCATTTCCCCTTCGATGTCCCCTGCTCCCTCCCCTTTCCGTGCCTGTCAGTTTATCCATGCCTTTTTCTTTCCACTGTAACACGATGTCTCTCTAACCCAGCAGGAACTGGAAAAATGTTCAACAGTTAAAATGTGCAACTAGTTATGAATAATTCCATAATATATGTGGCTCTCTGAGCAATGAACCAATAAATACTGTCCAATTTGTGTTAGGTCGATTTCCTGCATTAACTGGGGGAAAAAAGTTTCCTGAGTAGGAGTCAACATGCAGAAGTGGAACAGATTTCCAGTTCCTCCTGCTTGAGATCTTTATTATTTAAAGGCTGAATTGTTAAAGCATTTCTTTCATAGTCAAATACAATTGTAAAATACATTAGAAAATCACATAAGATTTTTTTGGACACCTTACTGTCAACTTTGGCATGAAAAATCAAGAAGTCAGTATAATCCAGCCCCACCCTCCGGCTTTGGGAGGGAGGGGTGATGTGTCTATGTCACGCTGTTAGGCAATATGAAAGATACGTATGAAAAGACTTAGGGTTAAGGTTATTGCAGCCTTCAAAGGAAAACTAATAAAAAATGGAACATTTCTATACATCAACCTGTTTGGAATTTTTTAGGCAACACCTTAATTTCTATTCCCTAGGGGCTGTGTCGAATAAAAAAGATCTGGGAGTTTTGAAACATATGAGTGCGTTTGTGTGAAATGGCAAGTGAGCATGATCTTAATAGAGATAGTAATTAAATTGAGACAGTATTTTTATTATAATCGTTAGTAGGACACTTATTTCAAAGACGTTAAGTAACCTTTTGGAAACCATGTTATTCATCAAGTTCTTTATGGGGCCAGCCGGAGATAGAAAATTAATGTAGTTATTCAACAAGCGTGAAACCCCTTATTTATATTGTTGCAACATAATTGCCCTTTCATCTGTTCTTAGCCTCCCCTTCTTAGTTCTTAGTGTACATTTTCCAAGTTTTTTTACTTTGTTTCTCACAATTTTCAAGAAATATTGAGTAAACTCTGTCATTGTAAGCCCTGAAGGGAAGTTGCTATATAAGTGTACCAAAAGCTCAAAACCTGCAAGTATTTAGGCAAAATTCTTCCTCAAAGTTATCTTCATTTAGGCTCAAAGATCCACATTTCTTAAGTGCTTAAACATTAAAAAGGAACTGTATGTCTGTAGATATCATCCTTAAGTTGCATTTTTGTTGGTTAGTGTATATTTATAAGCATATATGTATACACACATATAGGTGCATACCCACATACTCAGAAACAATTTGTATCTGCAGTTTCTTGGTGTTGTTTTGCTTTCTTGGTACAGGCTTTTTCATTTTTGGAACCCCGAAGAGTTTTATTTGCTTTATTGTTCTTTGTTCATATTGTTGATAGTAATAACAATAAGAAGGTCTTAGTTTAATATAGAAATATTAATGAATTAATATGAAATCAATTGATAACAACTGAAAGTTTCTTTTTTGAGTTGCTTTATGACTTAAAATTTTAGATTAATATTATTTTTGGTCAACAAATTTTTACATATTTTACACTCTTATGGAGCCCAATGATGTTTTGATATACAGAAGGTATACAGTGGGGCATGATTAAATCACGCTAATTAACGTACTCATCATCTTGATTACTTATTACTTGTTGTGGTAAGACATTTGAAATATACTTTTTAAAGATGGCTTCTTTATGTTTATAATACTAAATCCAAAATTCTGTAAGACAGTAGAAGAGATTTTATAAACTATTACTACTGCTACTAGTTTTGGTATGATTTCTAAAAGAAATATTCCACATGTGCCAGTTGAAAGCAGTTCTAGGGCCAGGGTGCCTCCAATACTTAAAAGGATAGGCAACTCGCAGGAGTGTCTGCTGGTATCCAGGGACTCTGAGGGACTTTGGCTTGCCCCTGAGGCTGGCTGTCCTTCTTGGCCTTCTGGGAGCTTGGGGCTTTATGATGAGAGAGCCCACGGAGTTGCCAAAAGTTGTGTTCAGGTTTAGACACATCCTCATTTCTGTAATTCAAAGAAAGGAGTGTCTTGCTGTGTTTTAAAGAGAACTGATTTACTCATGTAACTGTGGGAGGGGCAGGGATATATCTGGCCTTTGGTACATGAAGCCAGGATTAAATTCTACCAGTGTTTTCTCTTTTCTTTTCTTGTCCGTTTCTGTCGGAACATTCACACTCTCCCACAGTAGACAGGTAAGTTTCTTCACACAGGAGAAGTTGGCCTCCCACTGTGCCACAGCCTCCCTCTCTACCTGCCATAGAGAAGAGCCAGGGCCCATGTGTTGGAGGGCAGGGGATTCTTCCATTGGCCCAGCAGGGCTGGAGGTTAGCCCTGAGCTGCTCAAAAACGTGTGAGAATCTGACATTCCTGAGAGACTTTTAAAAGTGTATTTGAAAGGTATTCAGAAATGATTCACAAGGTGACCTCACTTAATCTGTTAGTCCTTTGTTCAAGTCACTTACTATCTGAAGGTGAAGCCTTAACAAGTATTTGAACTATATATAAGATGTGATATACAGATTTAAACTTCTTTTTAAATGCCAGCTATATTAAAGGAAGGCTGGCCAGGCATTGTGGCTCATGCCTGTAATCTACCACTCTGGGAGATTGAGGCAGGCGGATTGCTTGAATTTATAAGTTTGAGACCAGCCTGAGCCAGAGCAAGACCCCGTCTCTAAAAATAGCACGGTGGGTATTGGTGGGTATGGTGGCCATTGTGGTGGGTTCCTGTAGTCCCAGCTATTCAGGAAGCTGAGGCAAGAGAATCACTTGAGTCCAAGAATTTGAGGTTGTTGGGAGCTAAGACGCCACGGCAGTCTACTGAGGATGATAAAGTGAGAGTTTGCCTCAAAAAAAAAAAAAAAAAAAAAAAAAGGACGGATGGAAAATCTCAGAGTTTAAAATATGTGGTCCTCAATAAGGTATTTTTTTGGCTATAAAATTCATAAGGAAGTTGGTTAAATGATAATTTACGTGATTTTTTTGGGATATGAGACATAGACTAGAGGAAAATGGCTTTCAGAACGAATTGAAAAAGAAAAAATTCTAGTTATAAATAGATCACAATTCTATACTAAATGGTTTTATTTTTTAAAACATATGAGATAAAATTAAGGAAGCTTTTTTTTTTTTTTTGGCAATTTTTGGCCGGGTCGGGGTTTGGCATATGGGGCTGGTGCCCTACTCCTTTGAGCCACAGTAGCCACCCAACATTAATTAAGCTTTAACTGAGTAAAATATTTAGTTAAAATAGTGGTGTTATTGGAGAATATTACAATTCTCTCAAAACGATTGGGAATTTATAGCAGAATAAGTACCCACAGAAGTGAAGGTTAGGAAAAAGTTTTGTCTCTGACCTCTGAACGGAGAAGAGAGAGATAATGTATCTCTGTGCAGGTTTTAAAGAAATGGAACACACAGTAGTATTTTCTACTACCTATCTTAGTTTCTTCAAAACCAACTTTTCTTCTAACAAAACATAACCCTTACTTCTCTGTGAAAGAACTACCGATTGTTCTAAAACATGGGTCATGGCGAAATGGGGGTCTTACCTTCAGGATAGAGTAAAAAGAGGTTGCACTCAAGATGTGTCCAGCCATCCTCAGTTGGAACATAGAAAAAAATTTCCCAAAGGACTGATGAACGGAACGGGAGTGGCTATTACGAATTTTAAATGCCAATCACCCCTGGTTCTCCACTGTTTTTTCTGACCTAAGTTGCGGCCTAATGAGAGAAATTAGGACCTGATTCTTGCACAAGCAAGTTTTAAAACTCTATGAATAAAGGATTTTCAGTATTCTATGACGGAGAGCTCATCTTATGCCTGAGACAACAGTGGGATTTATTGCTGTGTTTGCAATTATGAAACATGGTTAACTATAGGCTCCATATATCTGAGAGGGTGGAAAGGAAAGGGAGAGAGAGGGAGGGAGGGAGAGAGAGTGATTGAGAGGCTGCAGAAGAGATTCCAAGTCTGTGACACAGACAGTCATGTGGAAGGACGTGGGCTTAAGAGATAGTGGTATGTCCTCACTGCCTTTTGATTAGTGATCCTGTTCTCTTAGGAAAGGAGACTCCCAAATAATAGGCTTTAGCTAATCAGCTTCTCCTCTTCTTCAGCAAGAAAAAACAAGGAAGAAAGAGCATAAGGAGAGAAGCAAACCCAAGCAATGGGAGATGAGGCATTCTGGCCTGTGTGCCCTGGCATTACTGATATCAGTCAGTTAATTGATAAGGTTAAATGGGATTTTGCCAGGGAACATTATCATATTGATTTTTTTTTTTTTTTTTTTTTTGAGACAGAGCCTCAAGCTGTCACCCTGGATAGAGTGTGGTAGCATCACAGCTCACAGCAACCTCCAATTCCTGGGCTCAAGCAAGTCTTTTGCCTCTGCCTCCCAAGTAGCTGGGACTACAGGCGCCTGCCACAATGCCCGGCTATTTTTTTGGTTGCAGCCGTCATTGTTGTTTGGCGGGCCCAGGCTGGATTCGAACCTGCCAGCTCAGGTGTACATGGCTGGTGCCTTAGTCGCTTGAGCCACAGGTGCCGAGCCCATCATATTGTTTTGAATGGGAAAAAGTGATTTGAATTCCAAATAAGTGACTCATAAATGAAGTTTTGGACTACAACATATTAAAATGATTGAGCTTTTTCCCCAAATTACTGTACAAGCTCCTCATATACAGTAATGCTAAATGTAGGCCTATTCTTTACCAGCAATGACTGAATGGTCTTCTCACAGTACCACAGAATGAGAGTGGCTGGGTGGGATAGCTCATGCCTGCACTTTGGGAGGCTAAGGCCGGAGTATCAATTGAGGCCAGAAATTTGAGACCAGCTTGGGAAAGACCCCATGTCTATAAAACATAAGACAAGTATCCCAGCTTGGTGGCTTGCACCTGTAGTCCTATTCAGGAGCCTGAAGCAGGAGGATTGCTTGAGCCCAGAAGTTTGAGGTTACAGTGAAGTATAATACCACTGTAATGCATCCTGGAAGAATGAGCGTGTAGATACATTTTCCTCTTAGGCTATGCGAGGAAATACATATATTCCAGCAAATAATACAAATTAGGATGAATTTCATCACTTGTTAAATAAGGAAGCACAATCATAGGGGAAATTATTCTAGAAATAATAGCATGTTTTTCTAGTTTAAATTCCCACATTTATTCACTGTACTAGAGAAATGATTTTATCTGTTAGTTTTTAGTGTATTACAAATCCTGCACCAAAATGCACTGATTTACAATGAAAATTATTTATATGGCTCATGTATCTGAGGATTGACTGGTCGAGGCTGATCTCCCGTGGGCAGCACTGTTTCAAGTTAGGTACCAACTGCGCTTGGCCACTCACGGTCATACGGGCTCAGCTTAGCTTCCTGTGTGTTCATCTGGTGCCCAGGCAGAGGGGATCAGATGTTGGGGGAAGCTTTTTTTCTGGTGACAGTGGAAGTGCAGTAAATCCATGGCATTTTAAGGCCTAAGCTCATCATGTTACATTTACACTTAATTTTATTGTCTAGAACAAGTCACATGGCTGAACACAAAATCAAGGCATGAGGCAAAATATTGGAGTGGAAAGAATTGTAAGTTCCAAGACAAAGGATGTGGACATGGGAAGGGGCTGACTTAATGGGAAAGTTCCTGGCTGGCTTTTCCTGGAAATATTCTACCACAGGGATGGTTGGCTTAATGAGCTTAAATTAGATCTACTTCTTGAAGATATTGGGTATCTGAGTGAGTATGTAGGGGTTGACGATCAGGGAAAAATAAACCCCAAGTCAGTGGCATTTAGCCTGCAATGCATTTGTGTCTCTTTGCCAGCATCCTTTTCCCCAGTACACGCACTCACAAATGCTGCAGACATGTGTCTGAGCTCCAATTTTCATCTTTTAGCAAACAGTTAGGTCAGCGGGCATGTATGGGCTCCATCTTCTAATAGAAACTGATGGATTAAGGCAGAGTGTTCCTGGGTCCTCAGCACGCCCTCTCTCTCCAAAACTCTTTGCCCCCGTTCCCATCTATGGGAACAACATCCACTCGTGAAGCAAATCCCCATTGTGGGGATAAAAACATTGTTCTCTTCTTGTAGGAATCTCAACCTTTAGAAGAAATTGTTTTGATTTCATTTTTTCTTCCATTATCTAAACCTCACTCCCTCCTGCTCTTCTCAGTGCATGAGAAGCAGGGGCAGGAGAAACAGGATTCATGGCAGGAGCCATTCATATTTTAAGCTTCAGAAGAATGTGGTTGTTTCCAGGTTAAGGCAGGTCTCTGATTTTAAAATGTCTTTAAAATGGTACTTACCAGTTTTTGGCTTTAGTTTGGAGTCCTAGCTGCAGTTCAAGGACGACAGGAAAAATGTTAGGATGTGTCCTATTACTGGAATGGGGTTTAACTTGCTTCGAAAATGGGCTCTGCTCTGGGTCTCGGCTTCTTCATCTGTAAAATCATGTCCCTACTGCCTACTTGCCAGGGTTATTTCATGAAGTAAATGAATGAATGTCATTTGACTCCCACATTAGAGGTATTAATCACTAGTAGTTATCTTCTCCCACCTCATCTTCCATTGCAAGGACATTTATGCATGAATATTTCTATGTCGAAAGATATAAATGTATATGGATACAAACCAGGACTTTAATTTCTGCCCTTTAATCCATGTATTATTGGGGAAAGATAAATATATTTGGGATGTCAATCTTCAACATTTACTAGCAATACTCCTAAATTCTTATATGACTCATCAAGTCATGAGCATCAGGCATGGACTCTACTTCCTGCAGCACGCTGTGTAGGTGTGTTATTACCAGAAACCCTCCACAATGCTACCCAGTCATTTCAGTCTTTGTTTCTACAGAAATGACTAGGATGAAAGAAAAGGAAGATTAAAACAAAGAAATGTAATTGTTTTTATGTTTCACCATCAAGAACATCCTTTTAGTTAAAATGAGATCATTTAAATTGGAATCAACAAATTTAAATAAAAAAGAAATTTTCATGCTGATTTCTAAACTGAACAGGGTTTTACCTGATAAAATCTACAAAGCAGAATATTTATCCTCAAAAAATATCAGCTATACGTAATCATTAGTCATGCTTTCACACCTTCAAATATAGTAAACTTTCTAAAACTCTTAATAGGTTGAGAGCGTTTTAGGTTACATGGGCTCTATGTTCAGAGGAAGGAAGAAGTAGTTCAATTGTTCATTCAGCAAACATTTATTAAATATTAAATTACATAGCTAAAGAACTTCTGACCCTCTTCTCCGTTGCTTTCATGTTTAGAGTTTAGGGTCTTATGGAGGATAAATGAAGTAAATTAAAAAAAAATCACACTTCAGTTCTTTTCCTATTCTCCTCCAGACCCAGCACCAATTTTGACACCCCCCCAAACTGTGAAGCAGTTTTACTGTGCGCTGGTTCCAACTTGTCTGAGCACCCCCCGTGAGTTAGGTGAAGCAGCTTTATTACTTACAGCTAGAAGTCTAGGATTCATGTGAGCTGTTTCCCCAAGACCCGAGAAAGCTTCCGGGGATGAATGAGTCTCATCAGTGCTGCCCCACTTGCAATGCAGCTGAGGGACACTGGTTATAAACCTCAGGGTCACATGACTCACTGGGTCAAAGTGTTGAGGGCATCCTTTTCTAGGGGTGGAGGGGGCACAGAAAAGAGCCCAGGCTCTTCCGGCCAGCTCCCCCATTAGCTCAGGTTGTTGCATTTCCAGCACCTTCTCCAGCTATTCTTGAAACTGTGAGTGAGAAAGGTGGAGAACTGGGTCGGTCCAAGGCTACCTGGAGAGCAGTCCTGCATCAGCGTGACTACGAACACCTCCAGATCACAAAGCGATCTTAACAAGATCTACTATATTTGCTCTGCAAGGAAAAGTCTATAAGAATTAGGGAAATCTTCATTGCTTCCCCAAATTTTATCATCTCCAAAATCTACACAATATTCCCCTGGTTTGTCATAGTAACCAAGTTGCTGCCAATGTTTTTGTAGGTAGCATTTGGTAAAGAAATACACTTAGTGTCCACGTGTACACATATCCACACAGCCTAAAGTAACTGAGAGTAGGATTTGGGCTTGATTCTATTTTCAGACAGTGAGAGTAAAAAGATGCCTTCATAGCTATGGCTAATCTCAACTAACACAAATGATTACAATAGTCCTAACATAACAACAAAAGATTCCCTGAATTTTATGCACACACACAGATACACGTAATGCCCAAGGAATCAGCATAATGACATGTTGGAACTAAAGGAGTCTCAGAAATCACTAGTCCAAATCTCTTATTTTACTAATAATGAAATGTAATCCTATATGTTAGGAAAAACGTTGGAAGTCATTTAAATGGATTCAAAAAATAAAAGATCACTAGGCTTCCTGTCTAGTACACCCTTCTGGGTTGTCTGGGTCCATAGGAGTTTAAGCCCTCAGTCTGTAAGCTATTTTATAGCTAAATTGTAGAAAACTTACAGTAAGGCAAATAGCTCTTCTGCAGAGAAAAGCAAATGCATACTTTTAGGCGGAATACAACTGGGTATGGCCCTGTGGATGTTGACCAGCACTCTGTTTGCAAATTCATTGTGCGGCCTTCCTGGTGGCCTATATATGTGTGTGCTTTTGAACTGATGGCAGTTCAAAAGAAGAACCATCTTACTGGTTTCTTTGCTAATTAATGAGTTAAATAAAATTAACTCATTTATTTGTATTTATTTATGTCACTCTGTCACCCTCAGTAGAGGGCCATAGGGCATCACAGCTCACAGCAACCTCAAACTCCTGGGTTCAAGCGATCTTCTTGCCTTAGCCTCCCAAGTAGCTGGGATTATAGGTGCCCACTGCAGCATGGCTTTTTTTTTTTTTTTTTTTTTTTTTTTAGTAAAGATGGGGTCTCGCTCTTGCTCAGGCTGGTCTCCAACTCTTGAGCTCAAGTGATCCACTGGCTGCAGCCTCTCAGTGTTAAGATTACGGGCATGACCCACCTTCTTCTGACCTTTTAAAGTATCCTTTAGCAACTCTCTGCAACATCTGGTTGGAATACTGAATGAAGGCTGGTGAGTATCATTAGCAATGAGGAAACCAGCTATTGAACAGTTACTATTTCTAAGTGCTTTAGATACATTTTCCTACTTAATACTCATAATCACACCATGAAGTATATAATATTAGTCTCAGTTTTACAGGTGACGAAATTGAGGCATGAGTGAAAGAAGTAGTTGGGCCACAGCTGGAAACAATAGAACCAGAATTTGGACCCAGGTTAGTCAGACTCCAAAGACCCTACTCCTCACTAGTAGGCCACAGATAATGCATGCTCTGCTTTAGGACTCATTTTCTCTACATAGAAAATGGATTTAGAAATATCTGCTTGCCTTTGAGATATGCTAAGGAGATTGCCTCTTTGTTATGACTCTTTGAGTCCCTTCAAAATTTGTATGTTGAATATACATTCTAACCCACAGTACGTCAAAATGGGATTCTATGTGGAGATAAGGTCTTTAAAGAAGTAATTAGTTAAAATGAGGTCATTAGGGTGGTGCTCGTAGCTCAGTGGGTAGGACGCCAGCCACATACACCGAGGCTTGCAGGTTCAAACCTAGCCTGGACCAGCTAAAACAGCAATGACAACTGCAACAAAAAAAAGAGCCAGGTGGCTTGGCGCCTGTGGCTCAGTGGGCTAAGGCGCCTGCCACGTGCACCTGAGCTGGCGGGTTCGAATCCAGCCCGGGCCACCAAACAACAATGATGGCTGCAACCAAAAAAAAAAATAAATAAATAAAAAAAAAATGGCCGGGCGTTGTGGCGGGCGCCTGTGATCCCAGCTACTTGGGAGGCAGAGGCAAGAGACTCACTTGAGCCCTGGAATTGGAGGTTGCTGTGAGCTGTGATGCCACGGCACTCTCTCCAGGGTGACAACTTGAGGCTCTGTCTCAAAAAAAAAAAAAAAAAAAAAAATAGCCCGGTGTTGTGGCAGGTGCCTGTAGTCCCAGCTACTTGGGAGGCTGAGGCAAGAGAATCGTTTTAGCCCAAGAGTTTGAGGTTGCTGTGAGCTGTGACACCACAGTATTCTACCAGGGGCGACAGCTTGAGATTCTGTCTCAAAAAACAAACAAAAAAAAAAATGAGTTCATTAGGATGGTTTCTAATCTAATGCAATGGATGTCCCTAAAAGAGCAAAAGTTTGGAAATGGTCACAAACAAAGGGAATACCATTTAAAGACACAGGGAGAAGGCAGCCGTCTACAAGCCAAGGAGAGAGGCCTCAGAAGAAACAAACCCCGCTGACACAGTCATCTCCAGTTCCCACCTCTGGAACTGTGAGAAAATAGATTTCCGTTGTTTAAGTGTCACCCAATCTGTGATACTTTCTTATAGCAGCCTTTGCTAATTAATATACCCTTAATTAAAGTGCTATAATTGTCTAGAAGATAGACCCTCTAAAAAATACATGTGGGCTTGGCGTCTGTAGCTCAGCAGCTAGGGTGCCAGCCACATACACTGGAGCTGGCAAGGTCAAATCCAGCCCAGGCCTGCTAAACAACAATGACAGCTACAACCAAAAAATAGCCGGCCGTTGTGGTGGGTGCCTGTAGTCCCAGCTACGTGGGAGGCTGAGGCAAGAGAATCGCTTAAGCCTAAGAGTTTGAGGTTACTGTGAGCTGTGACGCTACAGCACTCTACCCAGGGTGACACAGTGAGACTCTGTCTCAAATAAATAAATAAAAAATAAAAACTACATGTGGGGGTGGCACCTGTGGCTCAAAGGAGTAGGTCGCCGGCCCCATGTGCCGGACGTGGCGAGTTCAAACCCAGCTCTGGCCAAAAACTGCAAAACAAACAAACAAACAAACAAACAAAAAAAACCAAAAAAACAAAAAATAAAAAAACAAACTACATGTGGTTTGGTTGGGGGGTAACAGTGGCAGACTGGGACATCCTCCCTTGGCTTAAAGACCAGGCAGCCACATAATACTTTTGTGTGAAGAAACAGGTGCTCCTTCCCCTTCCACGGCTTGGTGAGGGAAGCAGGGCTGCATTTTAGCTTCCAGCACCTCTCAAACTCTTGGTCCGTCTGGCGCAGAGGGGTAATTGTGCACCTTGCTCAGAGGCCCTGATGCTACTGAGGATGGAGGTAGTTCCTTAGCAAGTTGTGACCTCCACAAGAATGAAAGGCTGCTCATTCCCCTCCTGCCTTCTTTCTGCCCAATCTTCTGTGTGCCACAGTCCCATCACTGTGCCCTCAGCCTGAGCTGCCTGAGAGTTAAACGAGACTCACACCCAGTTGAGGGGGTTGTGGGGAGAGGAGTGACGAATGTGAATGGGCAAATGGTGAAGGAATTAGGAGATAATTACATGTTCATGGTAAGGAGGAATAAAATAAAAATAAAAAATTAATTCTCCCCAGTGCAAGAAATGGATGCCCTACTCATCCTTTTTCCTAGAGCTTTCACTTAAGAAGACTGGTAATTGTGAGTTTTTTCTCTGCCCCCCTTTGAGATGTATGTAAATATTTTTAAAAGCTAAATAAATCTCCTGCCAGTTTTACAACCCAGGACTCTTTCCTCAAGCATCTGGAAATCATCTCTTTGAAATATAATCATCCAGAAAGATGGAGCCCAGGGTTCCAGTCCCTATGGGAAAGTTGGAGCCAACTTCAGCAAATGCCTTGTTCCAAATTGCAAAACTGCTTCTTGTCAGAAAATATAAGAGTTTGTTCTTCCTTTGGATAAAGCCAGTTAGCTCAAACAAATATGGTCACCCCAAAGACCAGGTGATTTTCAGTTGGATTATATGTGACACATGGCGTTGTCAAGTCCTCTTACTTGAGGACCAGTTATCATTTATCTTGAGAACATGTAAGTAATGGTTGTATCTGCCTGGCTATATGAAAGGGTGAGATTTATTAATGTTTTTGCAATCTCTTAGTGGATTGCCTGTGGTGTACATCACATTTGGTTTAATATATTTTTTTCTTTCCTTTTTTTTTTTTTTTTTTTTAGAGATAGTCTTGCTTTGTCACCCTCGGTAGAGTGCTGTGGTGTCACAGCTCACAGCAACCTCCAGCTCTTGGGCTTAGGCAATTCTCTTGCCTCAACCTCCCCAGTAACTGGGGCTACAGGCGCCAGCCACAACATCTGGCTATTTTTTTGTTGCAGTTTGGTCTGGGCCTGGTTGGCCACCCTCAGTATATGGGGCCAGCTCACTGAGCCACAGGTGCCGCCCTCTGGTCTAATATTTATTCCACAATTAAACTGCTTTATTTCTCTTTTACTTTTTTTTTTTTGAGACAGAGGTTCATTTTGTTGCCCTCGACAAAGTGCCATGGCATCATAGCACATAGCAACCTCAAACTCTTGGGTTCACAGCTCATAGCAATCTCAAACTCTTGCCTCAGCCTTTCAAGTAGCTAGGACTACAGGTGGCTGGCACAACACCCCACTATTTTTCTTTTTTTAAGAGATGGGATCTCTTGCTCAGGCTGTTCTCCAACTCCTGAGCTCAAGCAGTCCACCTGCCTTGGCCTCTCAGTGTGCTAGGATTATAGTCATGAGCTACTGTGCCCGGCCTTTTCTCTTTTACTTTTGTAGAGGTTTTTTTTTTTTTTTTTTGATTTTGTGGCAGGAGATTTTGTTTGTAATTTATATTTCCCCAACATTATCAAACTCATTTACATTGTATTATGCAGCATATTCCCTGTGTAAGAAATAAAAGTCTCTACTTAGCTGGTTTATACAATAAGGGAAATATCCCTTGTACAAAAGAATCCAGAGATAGGATGGCTTCAAGGCTGGTTAACTTAAGGATTCAACAACTTTATCAAGAACCCACACTCTTCTGTCATCCTTACCAGTTGTCTTGTGGAGGTGGCCTTCCTCATTGCCACAAGATGCTCCAGCTGTTCCTTGTGTCATATCAAAATTTAACAATGTCAGGCAGAAGAAAAGTCACCTCCCTTTTCATCACAAAGGTAATCTTTTCCAGAATTTCTCCAGCAGATTCTTCTCTTGTTTAATTGGCCAGAACTAGGTCACACACCCTTTTCAAAATTAATCACTGACAGGGGAAATGAAAGTACCCTGATAAGCTCAGAGTAATCAGGGTCTACCTAAGTCAAGCCGGGAGGAGTGAACAGCCTCCACCCCCACACACGTCAAAGTTCTGTCAGCAAGAACCAGAGCAGGCAGTCAACACGCTCTGTTGCATATTGAACCAGTGCAACAGATGTGTTATTAAAAGAGTTGGTTACTAAATTCAAATTAAAACATTTACTTATTTATTTTTTTCAGGGATACTTTATTGCTCTGCTACCCAGGCTGGAGTGGCACAATCATAGTTTACCGCCACCTCCAATTCCTGAGCTCAGATGATTCTCCTTCCTCAGCCTCCTGAGTAGTTGGGACTACTACAGGTGTGCACCACCACATATGGCTGATTTTTTTTTAAAACTTTTGGTAGAAACAGAGTGTCACTATGTTGCTCAGGCTGATCTCAGACCCCTGGCCTCAAGTTTTCCTCCCATCTTGGCTTCCCAAAGTCCTGGGATTACACATGTGAGCCACCACACCCAGCCCTCAAAATTTTATTAAGACATCAGAAGATCTGCAAAAGATGTCATTTAAGCTGAACCCTTAACCAGACATTTTTTAAGATTTTACTGGGAAAGTATCTTTCAAAGCATCACTTTGCTCAAACTTACCAATAGTTTATTATTGATGATGATACTGCAAGCAATCATACGACTTTCACTCAGGAAGGACATTATGATATGAAATACATTTAATTCAGAATTCTGGTCTCTCTGGAGTTTTTCAATGTATTGGAGAGATCATGGTTCCTTAGATTTTAAATACAGCAGTATCAATGAATGAAATCAATAAAAATGAGATAGTAGAAAGACTTTGCATGTGTTGCACTGTTACATCATTTTAACATTTAGTAAACAAAAGAGAAATGAGAAAATGCTACCATTCATATGTATTTTGGGTTATAGGATTAATTCTGTTTCTATTTACCCTTCCTCCTTACCTGCCCTCCCATACACAATAGAACATGAGCAGCCTGGTATATGCATACCCAGAAACAAAGGGGCTTTCTTTGTGTGCTTGTTTTCTCTGTTCTTTTATGTCCCCCCTAAATTATGAATATCGTGAAACTACTTCATTGCCCCTGGGACAAGAAATTCTGACTGAGTCTGATAAGAAATTCAGACTCACCATGATGGAGATAATATCCATTTGTTTCTAACAATGTATTCCATTTTTCATGTCAGGGTTGAAGGTAATTTATCAAGTTTAAACTTTTTCCCTCCTCATGAAATTTTATGGTGGCAAAAATGATAATTTGATTCATCCTTACAAGATGTGAAAAATTCCCAAATAGGACAGATGAGGTGTTTCACTGATTTCAAAAATGTGGCTACTAAAATTAGAATTATAATACTTTTAAAAGTTTTATTATTTTTCAGAATGATACTTGATTCCTTGAAGTTTTTCTTTCATGGCAATGTTTGGTTTTAGCCTTGGCTTTGGCCAAATACTGACTTTAATTCCTCGTCCTTTAGCATTTGGAAAAAAAATAGGGATCAGGGTGTCAGTAGAGATGCACTGTAGATAATGGTCGGGGAAGAAAAGAGACTATGGATTTTCAAAGGGCCGCTTCCTGCCTACAGGAAAGTGAGAGGAAGAGGTTGAGCTGTGCACCCTCAATCTCTTTCTGATCATCAATAGATTAGGTTACTATCAATTATCTATCACTGTTTAAAAACCACCTGAAAACCTAGTGGTTTCCAACAACAACCCTTCCTTGCTAGCAATGCTGTGGGTCAGCAATTTGCACAGGCCCAGCTGGGGGGCCATTCTGTGGGTCTTGTCTGCTACACACAAGTAGCTGCTGCAGTCACCGGCAGCTCACCTGAGGCTGGAGGGTGGCAGTTGGGTTCTCTTGCACATCGGTGGTTGGTTGGGCTGTTGACTGGGACCTTATTTCACGCAATCTCTCATCATTAAGACTTTTAGCCTGGGCTTCTTTACGCAGCTGCAGCACACAGGGACAAGAGCAAAGACTGCAAGAGGCCACTTGAAGCTGAGAGGTTCTGAAGCTACAGCTCATCACTCGCTCACACTCTGTTGGTGAAGGCAGGTCACAGGCCAGACAGCTGGAAGAGGCGGAGAAATTAATTCCACCTCTTGGTGGGAGGAGTGGAAAATCCCCAGTGTAAAGAAAGGGCCTGAGGAAGGAGCAATTATTGTGACTGCCTGTGCAAACAGTCTTCCACAGAGTCCATCTTCCTCTGGTACACAGATGAGTAAGGGTAGTGGGCAAGGGAAGAGGTGCCTCTCCACACTCAAGGAAACGGGGAGCACTCACCCCACAAGCTGATAATACTTTAACATGGAGGATTCCTGTGAAACAAGTAAAACCCCACTCCTTGTGCCACACTCCAAGACCAGAAAAAACAAAAGAAATGTCCCCTGTGAGTAGCAATTACAGACATTTGCGGAAAGTACCTTTAACTCTGTTAACACTCTCTGCTTCCACCATCCTCAACTCCTTAAAAACGTGATCAACATATTGAAGGGTGATCTTAGGATTCTAGATTCTATGCATGCCTAGCCCTTAAATGATGGCATAATTTAAGGAAACGTCAAACACATTTTTCTCTTGATATAATAAAGTCAAAGACTACATTGGGCAGTGAGATGAGATTTTCATTTTACAAAGTTGATTGATAAATATCAGCACAACTAAGGAAAGTTTCCACCTCAGATTTTCTCTTTCGGGCATTACAAACGGAATAGATTCTTTTCTATTTTTGGATGGTTAAATTATGACATCATGCAGAGGGAGGGAGGCGATAGGACTGTCTAACCATGATTCATTTTGCCTCTGTGCCACGGGGCAGGCCAGCTTCTTGCTAATAAGAAAGGCTGCTAACCTGTCACAACCCCACGGATTTGGGTGCTGATGAGTAAAAGGAAAAATCAGGCCTGCGTCACCGGTGGCAGCTAAGGAGAAGGGGGACGCCAGGCGGGTGAAGGAGGCAGCTCAGCACCCCAGCCTGTGAGCTGCATTAAGGAATCCAGAGGCCCGTGGGCAGCCAGGAATTTTCCCTCACAACTGCTCCAGCTCTTCTCTTGGGAAAGTCTGACACTCATTGAGTAAGAGCAGACCCAGACTCTGAAATATTTGTCCTGAATGGCCAGGCTTCACCTTCATTCACTTCACTTTTGACACAAAATATATGGGTTTTTCCCTTACAATAAGCACTTTTCCAACTCTTGGGGCCCCAATTGGGTATTCTGCAATTCAAGTATAGTGCACCAACACTTTGGTGTTGTTTGGTCTGATCAGACCCCAGAAAGGAACTGCTATCTCTCATATGCTTTTACCTTCTTGTTCTGGATCAAGGTGAAAGGCAAGGTGGAAAAACAGAACCCAAGTGAGGAAATGGAAAAGCCCAGCCGGGGCACAACCTTCTTGCCCTCTCTCTGCCATTTCCTGAGTTCCAGCTCAGCTGGGAGGCAGCCAGAGGGAGCAGAGACGCGCAGAGGGAGCGTTTGGTACTTGGGGGACTGTTTATGTGCCTGATGTCCCAGAGAGACACCTCCACCTACAGTTTCTCTTCTTTTTCCTTTATGGTCATGATGGGCGATGGAACTCTCACTCTCTCCTGTTTTCCTTTTCTCCCTCCCTTCCTTCTCTCCTTTTTTCTTTCTTTTTAAAAATTTATCACTACTCACTCTGAAACATGGTAAGAACGACCACAACCATGATGAAATTTTGTGAGAGATGATCATAAACAAATTGGTCATTCTTGTCATACCCACCTAAAACAGTCCACAAGCCAGATTGGGGGGAAAACACTCAGCACGAACAGACTGTAATTCTGTTGTAGCCTGGCTGTTGAAACTTCTCATTGTAACCTGAAACCAGTTTTTCCCAAGGGCTACAGAAACAACCTGCTGCAAATCTAAGACCAATTTTACCCACAATTGGCCAATCAGAGCTTGCCACTTCCCCCAAACTTCACAAATGCTGGGGAACTTTCTGGAAAAACAATACTAACATTTCTCCTTTTCCTAAAATCTCCAATCTCCTCTTTGTTTTTCAGAAAAAACAATTCTTTGCAATTCTTGTATCTCAAATAAAACATTAAATTTAGAGATTTATCTGTAGGTATTGTATTTGACTTCTGTAATGTGACAGGCATCAACACAGCCTACATACTAAAAGGATCTGGCTGTGCTCACCACTTCACTTTTTTCCTCTGCTACTCACCACTTCACTTTTGACGCAAAATGTATGAGTTTTCCCTTTACAATAAGCACTTTTCCAACTCTTGGGGCACCAGTTGGGTATTCTGCAATTCGAGTATAGTGCTAACTGCCTGGGTCTTGGACAGACTCCTCAGGTTAAGGGCTCAGATCTTACAAGACCCAGTCTCCCACTACAGACTACTCAAAAGTTCAAGGTTGCGACCTGTATTTCTAATCAGTTGGCTTTAAATTGGGGCTATCTGTTGTCTCCTCCTTGAGTCTGATAATTTGGAAGAATGGTTCACAGAACTTAGGTAAGGCTCTTTACTTACTGTAACCCAAAGGATATTCTAAAGGGACATATGTGGAGAACCAGATGAAGAGACTTGTAGGACAAGGCATGTGGGAGGGGCAGGGAGCTTCCAGGCTTTTTCTGGGGGTGCTACCCTCCCAGCATGTCCATGTGTTCACCTACCCAGAAGCTCTTTTTTTCTCTTTTTAATAAAATACCTGTTCAGCATTCCACCAGGAGCTTTTGAAACCTGTTCTTTAGGATTATTATAGAGGTTCCAATATGTAGGCATGATTGATTAAATTAAATTCAATCTCCAGTCCATCTCCCCACCCCGGAGCAAGTTAGAGGGCCTGGAAGTTCCAACACTAATCAGATGATTAACTCATGGAAACTAGTCCCCACCCTGAAGCTATCTAGGGGCTTTCAGCCACTGTCATTTCATTAACATACAAAAAGACTTCCTTATCACTCTGGAGATTCTAAGGCTCTTAGAAGCTCTGGTATCAGGAACCTGAAACTAAAACCAGATATTATAATGAAAGATGGTCCTATCACCTGCTCCCATCATTCAGGAAGTTCTGAGAGTTTTAGGAGCTTTGTGATTGGGTAAATTCCTCTTTTCTTGAGGCTGCATAGTAACTTGAGATTCCTGGACCTATTAGAAAGTGACATTCTATACTCACCATAGATCAGGCAATGTTATTGATGAGGTACCTGGCCAGTTTTTCCAACGGGCTTTCTATTGGCTTTATGAAGTCAACCTTAATTCCTTAAGGCAGTTTTGTCACTTTGGAAACTACGTCATTCCATACTATGCAATCATTAAAAAAAGATGAAGACTTCACGTCTTTTATGTTTACTTGGATGGAGCTGGAACATATTCTTCTTATTAAAGTATCTCAAGAATGGAAAAAAAAGTATCCAATGTAATCAATACTACTATGAAATCAATATATAATCACCTGCAGAGTCACATGCATGGTGAAACATAACTATAGTCCAGAAAGTAGGAGGGAAGAGGAAGAAGGGTGGGGGAGGCCAGGAGGAGAGAGGGTATTTGGTGGGACCTCACCTAATGTGCATAATGCAATGGTACATTTCAAAACTACTAAGAAAAGAGTATAATTATCTTACCACAACAAATAAGTAAGCGAGGTGAGGATGTGTTAATCAGTTTGAAAGTACATTTCACATTGTGTATCAAATCAGTACACTGTACCCCATAAATGCATCAATGTACACAGTTATGATTTTTTTTGGTTTTAACAATAATTTTTATTATTTTTGCATAATAATAATGTTGATAGTACAGAAAACAGATGATTACTGCATTAAAATATTAAACAATATTAATAATAATAATGCCAAGAAAGTAACATTCACATTGTCAAATAAGAGTATGTCTATTACAGAGTATGTCTATTATCTTCATTCATTTGTTCTATCACAGTTATGATTTAATAAAGAAAAAAATATGTCATTTCAGTCAAAGACTTGGTTAAATAACCAGTCTTTCATAGTGTCCCACAGAAGAAAAGATTCTTATTGAACTTATGCAAATAACTATATTGCCATAAATTAAGAATGCTTACAAATGGTTTTCAAATGTGAAGAAATCAAGTAGAGAGAAAAATAAATGCTTCAAATTTTGCTTACAAATACATGCTTTGTTGTAAGCTATAAATAGCTTAAAGAAGCAAAAATGGGCGGCACCTGTGGCTCAAAGGAATAGGGCGCCATCCCCATATGTAGGAGGTGGAGAGTTCAAACCCAGCCCTGGCCAAAAACTGCAAAAAAAAAGAAGCAAAAAGGTTTTCTTGACTTATGGAAAACAACACAGAAACAATCAAAAATATTTCAAACAAAAGTCATAAAAATTATTTCAGTCCAAGTAATTATTTTCTGTTCTGTTTGAGGTTGAGTTAGCGATATTCATGGACATGTCAGTTTCTAATTTAAGTCCTAGAAGTCTGCTTTTTAGTCAAGGGTATGTAATCTCTAAAGCTACCAGAGATTTGTATTCAAGAGAACCTGTCAGCTCTTTCCATGACTTTCCTTGAAGGATAAACTTCTGACTTAGCCGGTTTAAAAAAAACAAATTCTGAGATGAATCAAAGTAAAATAATAATTGTCTATGTAAGACAAAAGTTTTAGAAAAGCCATGGTTAAAGAAACAATAGACAAAGTTTGTTATTCTTGTGGCATATGACAATTTAACATAGGTAACATAATTATTACTGATAACATACACTAAGACATATATATGTTCCAATATTGGAACATATATTAATAACATATATATAAACATAATCCAAAGAAAATTAAGAAAATTATATACCATTTCATATTTAATAATGTTGCCTGTACAGCTTTTTTTTGCAGTTTCTGGCTGGGGCTGGGTTTGAACCCACCACCTCCGGCATATGGGGCCAGCGCCCTACTCCGTTGAGCCACAGGCACTGGCTGCCTATACAGATTTAACATAACAAATAACCTAATGTGTCTCTCCTAGATTTTAGTGGTCCTAATATTTAAAAAGCTAATTTGAGATCAAAAAAACTGTTTAAAATTTTGATTTTGGAAGGTCTGTCAAATATCAAAGACTTAAAATGTTTGTTGAAAAAGAATCTTAAGAGTGATAGTTGTCAAAAGATTCTAAAGGCAATACAGGAAGTTATGTGGGTGTAAATCTATCCCTTTTAAAGTTTAGTTTTTTCTAGTTAGCCAAAACCCTAATAAAGGCAACAAAGAGATTGTCTTTGATAAAGCATAAAATCTCTGCTTTGTTTAGAACAGTTACTAAAAAAAAGGTACAGAAAAACCTTCTGTAGTGCAATTTTTAAATTAAAGAGGAAATAGGTCACGTAATTTCTTCAAGAATGAATTTATATATTTTTTTTTTTTTTTTTTTTTTGAGATAGAGCCTCAAGCTGTCGCCCTGGGAAGAGTGCTGTGGCATCACAGCTCACAGTAACCTCCAACTCCTAGGCTCAAGGGATTCTCCTGCCTCCGTCTCCCAAGTAGCTGGGACTATAGGCACCTGCTTCAATGTCTGGCTATTTTTTGGTTGCAGCCATCCTTGTTGCTTGGTGGCCTTGGGCTGGGTTTGAACCCGCCAGCTCAGGTGTATGTGGCTAGCGCCTTAGCTGCTTAAGCCATAGGCGCTAAGCCATGAATTCATATCTTAAGAACACTTTGTTGTTTTAACCAAATTTTTATAAATTTTAGCCAATTGGATCACATACAAATTCTTTCATAAATCCCCTATTATAAGTTCTATCCCAACCTGCACAATTTATAAACATGCTAACCAGCCACTTTATTTCAGGACAAAAACTTACCACATAAGTTCCTTTCTACATAATATTATTCTCCTTCCTTACCAAAACACATTTTTAAGTTCACTGCCTTTCTATATCTCTCTCTTGCTCACTAGTCACTTTCCAGCTAGTTCTCATTTTCTTCCCAAATCTGTATTTCAAATCAACCTTTAAATAACTTCTGAATTAGACAAAATTACATATACACTTAATAAGAACACATTTTATACTTTCTTTATGATTTTTCTTATTAAAAACATATCTTGGGTGGCTCCTGTGGCTCAAGGAGTAGAGTGCCAGCCCCATATACCAGAGGTGGCAGGTTCAAACCAAGCCCAGGCCAAAACCTGCAACCCCTCCCCCCAAAAAAACAAACAAACAAAAACCATATCTATTCTTTGGTACACTTTATATCTTGAACCACATGTGTTGTTATAATTTTTATTTTTAGTAACTTTACATTTTGGTGAAGACTTAAGGAGCAGGAAGTCATGAATTGTCTGTCATAAAATGCTGTCCATGAAACAGGATCACAGTTTACTCTACAATTAGTCATTCACTTAATCAAACTGATAATTAGAAGATTTTAAGAAGAAAAATCTTATTCTTTGATAGAGAAAAGACTTAGTTTCCCAGCCAGAACATCTCCTATACACAGCTGAAGTACTAAGGAGATTCAGTTTCCCAAGCAATCACAAGACCTAATATAGGCAACTGAAGAATTATTCAAGGCAACATGTGTATAAAGCCTTTCATTATTCCTATTAACAACATAGAAAAATCTTGTTCAAGGGGAGAAAACCAAATTATTTCATTGTATTAGTGTATTAATGATAAAGCCAATTTTTTTTTTTTTTTTTTTTTTTGAGACAGTCTCACTCAGTCACCCTGGGGCTGATGCCCTGGTATCATTGCTCACAGCAACCTCAAACACTTGGGCTTAAGCGATCCTCTTGCCTCACCCTCCCAAGTAGCTGGGATTACAGGTGCCCACCAAATGCCGGGCTATTTTTAGAAATGGTGGGTCTCACTATTATTATATGTAATTAAAATTACTAGATAAAAGAGAAATGATTCTGGTAACTGAAGAAGATTTTTTTTTGAAACAGAGTCTTACTATGTCACCCTCAGTAGAGTGCCATAGCATCACAGCTCACAGCAGCCTCAAATTCTTGGGCTTAAGAGATTCTCTTGCCTCAGCCTCCCAAGTAGCTGGGACTACAGGCACCTGCCACAATGCCCAGTTATTTTTTTTTGCAGTTGCTATTGTTGTTTAGCTAAGCTGGGCTGGGTTTGAACCCACCAACTTTGGTGTATGTGGCTGGTGCTGTAACCACTGTGCTGTGGGTGCTGAGCCAGTGCATAAGATTTTTTTAATAGAAATGCTATAAGACATAAAACATAAATAATTTTATTGAAAAAAATAATTTTGTCTAATTTATAGGTTTTGAAAACTTTTAAATTAGGGCGGCACCTGTGGCTCAAAGGAGTAGGGTGTCAGAGGCGGTGGGTTCAAACCCAGTGCTGGCCAAAAACTGCAAAAAAAAAAAAAAAAACCAAAAAAAAAATATTTTAAATTAAGTTAGTGGTGATTAAACTAAATGGATATAAAAGTTAAAAGTAAAGATTATAAAAATCTTAACTTACAGTAAAATTGATTGAAATTAGGTGAATTTGTTTATAAGATTTTATTAAAATTGGCTTTATTGAGGCCAGGTGCGGTGGCTCACACCTATGATCCTAGTACTCTGGGAGGCTTAGGTGGGTGGATTGCATGAGCTCAGGAGTTCAAGACTAGCCTGAGCAAGACTGACACCCTCTGGCTCAGCACCTGTAGCTCAGTGGTTAGGGCACTAGCCACATACTCCAGGGCTAGAGGGTTTGAACCTGGCCTGGGCCTGCTAAGCAACAATGACAACTACAACAAAAAAATAGCCAGACATTGTGGAGGCACCTATAGTCCCAGCTACTTGGGAGGCTGAGGCGAGAGAATCTCTTAAGCCCAAGAGTTTGAGGTTGCTGTGAGCTTTGGCTCCACAGCACTCTACCAAGGGTTACATAATGAGACTCTGTCTCAAAAAAAAAAAAAAATCTTAATCAGTTATCAGAATCATTTCTCTTTTATCTAGTAGTTTTAATTACATATAACAATCATAAAGTCAACTCAGTAAAAAAAACCGAGGAAGTTAAAGTAACTTTGACTGTTATTAATCTCTAATTTTATTTGCATACCTAAACATATTTACTTCTTTGTTGTTGTTGTTTTGTTTCTAAGCTTTTTTTTTTTTTTAGAGACAGAGTCTCACTCTGTTGCTCTTGGTAGAGTGTTGTGGCATCACAGCTCACAGCAACCTCTAGCTCTTGGGCTTAGGCGATTCTCTTGCCTCAGCCTTCCAAGTAGCTGGGACTACAGGTGCCCTCCACAATGCCCTGCTATTTCTCTGTTGCAGTTTGGCCAGAGCTGGGTTCAAACCCACCACCCTTAGTATATAGGGCCAGCGCGCTGCTCATTGAGCCACAGGTGCCACCCTATATTTAGTTTCTTATATCACATAAAAATAAGATGTTAAGGTATACAAACTTAAACTTACATTTAACAATTAATGCTTTAGTATTTTAATCTTATAGATAACTCAAACATCCTATGATTATCTTTCTAACTTAACATAATCTAACCTTAATATTTTTGGTTACTAAAAAGAGTTTTGAAGACACAACGTAGGTACCATCCATAATGTCTTTCCTGGTCGTCCTAGGTGTCATGAAGCCATGTTCCATCAAAGATGGTACAAAGGCTATGGTGCATCTTAGAGGGGTATAGGTGGAACTTACTAAATGCAGAATACAAATGTCTTCATACAATAACTAAGAAAATACCATGAGGGCTATGTTGAGCAGTTTGATGAAAACATTTCAGATTGTATATGAAACCAGCACATTGTGCCCCTTGATTGCACTAGTGTACACAGCTATGATATATGTATAAAAGAGGCTTAGGGAGGCAATGAGAAAACACCAATTGACACCTGACTCCATAGAGGGTCAGATTATTTTAAAAGACAAATTTATCACTCAAGCGGCTCCAGACAATCAAAGAAAACTCCAGAAATTGGCTCTAGGCCCAGACCATAACCTGGAGAATCTTCTTGAAACGGCCACGATGGTCTTTTATAACCGAGACCTGGAGAGAAAGAAGGAAAAAGAGAGAAAGGAACAGAAAAGAATGACAGCTCTAGTAATGGCACTCCAACATACAAGCAACTTTCAGGAGCAGAGAGAAACCAGAGGAGCTAAAAACAAGTGCTTCCAATGTGTCAGACTGGCTACTTCAGAAAAGACTGCCCCCAGCAGCACCACTGGCTGGGTAAGCCACCTGGCCCCTGTCCAGAATGCAAGGGTGACCACTGGGGGGTGGCCTGTCCCAGAGGCAAAGGCCTCATGGGTCAGTGACCCCATCGGAGCCCAAACTGGACTGAGGGTGCCTGGGGAAAATTCTCAAGGCTCCAGCTTGTGTCATCACCCCTCAAGAGCCCCAGGTCTGCCTTATAGTGGAGCACCAGGAGATAAAGTTTCTTTTGGACACTGTAGCAACCTTTTCTGTACTTCTCTCTAACCCTGGTCTTTTATCTCCCAAATCCATAACTATACAGGGGGTGTCTGGAAAGCCGGTTACCAAATTTTTCTCCCAGCCTTTAAGCTGTAATTGGGATGACTTGCTGTTCTCTCATGCCTCCCTAATCATGCCTGAAAGTCCTGTTCCCCTTTGGGGGAGGGACATACTAACTAAAACAGGAACTTTTCCCTCCTGGAGATCTAGTCATGATCAAAATTCTCCCCTCTAATTCACCTTCCCTAACCCCAACTAGGGAAGTCCCTTTTACTGTTATCTTGTCTTCTTCTACAGCTGTTAAAGTTATAGGCATCAATTCCTGCATACATCATTCACGAGTAAAATCCTGGAACCCTCCATCTTCTACAGAGGCAGACAATGAAGACAGCCAAACACAGACCACCTACACTTGTGAGCCAAAAGAAAGTTTGACGTTATTATTTAGGAAACAGCTAGAAAAATCCTAATATGATTTTCTTTTAGCATCACTGAATAAGTGCTTCTTACCTGATGCTGTTCTACCTTTGCCTATTACTGATTATACTAATCAGATTTATGTTTTCCAGAAATGTCATCAAGCCACACGCAATAAAGATGGTTCCAGTCCATGAAGCCCTGTATCACTCTCCCTCCAGAGAAACCCTAACTGCCCCCTTCTATCATTTCCCGATTCATCAGGAAGCAGTTAGATCAAGTCTTCCCCCTTTTTCCCTAACAGCAGTTAGAGTTTCTACTCGGAGAGGGAGAATTGACTCAGGACATTTGGCGTCCTAGCCAGCTCAGCAGAACTGGCGGACCTGCCACCTCCTTCTCA
>CAUYRH010026621.1:0-10929 GCA_963574655.1 Perodicticus potto
TCATCGGCCCATGGAACATTCCCCAAAATTGATCATATCCTAGGACATAAAACAAACCTCAACAGAATCAAAGGAATTGAAATTTTACCTTGTATCTTCTCAGATCACAAGGCACTAAAGGTGGAACTCAACTCCAACAAAAACATTCAACTCCACACAAAGGCATGGAAGAAATTAAACAACTTTCTGTTGAATGACAGTTGGGTGAAGGAAGAAATGAAAGAGGAAATCATTAACTTCTTTGAGCATAACAACAATGAAGACACAAGCTAGCAAAACCTGTGGGATACTACAAAAGCAGTTCAGAGAGGAAAATTTATCACTTTAGATGCCTACAATCAAAAAACAGAAAGAGAGCACATCAATAAATTCACAAGCCATCTTATGGAATTGGAAAAAGGAGGACAATCTAAGCCTAAACCCAACAGAAGAAAAGAAATAAATCAGACTTCAATGAAATTGAAAACAAAAGAATCATTCAGAAAATTAATGAAACGAGGAGTTGGTTTTTCGAAAAAAAACATAAAATACATAAACCTTTGGCCAGACTAACTAGAAATAAAAAAGTAAAATCTCTAGTAACTTCAATCAGAAATGATAAAGGCGTTATTACTGACGCCACAGAGATACAAGAGATCATCTCTGAATACTACCAAAAACTCTATGTCCAGAAATTTGACAACATGAAGGAAATGGATCAACATTTGGAATCACACCCTCTCCCTAAACTTAGCCAGGAAGAAAGAGAAATCCTGAACAGACCAAATTCAAGCACTGAGATTAAACAATAAAAAATTTTCCAATAAAAAAATGCCCTGGGCCAGATGGCTTCACATCAGAATTCTATCAAACCTTCAAAGAAGAGCTTATTCCCATACTGCAGAAATTATTCTAAAAAATTGAGGAAAAAAATCTTCCCCAACACATTCTATGGAGCAAACATCACCCTGATACCAAAACCAGGAAAAGACCCAACTAAAGGAGAGACCAATTTTACTAATGAATAGAGATGCAAAAATTTTCCATGAAATCCTAGTCATTAGATTACAGTTCATCATCAAAAAAGTCATACATCATGACCAAGTAGGTTTCATCCAGGGATGCAAGGCTGGTTTAACATACGCAAGTCCTTAAACATTATCCACCATATTAACAGAAGCAAAAACAAAGATCATATGATCCTCTCAATAGACACAGAAAAAGGATTTGATAAAATCCTGTATCCTTTTATTAGAACACTGAAGAGTACAGGCACAGGTGGCACATTTCTTAAACTAACCAAAGCTGTCTATGACAAACCCACAGCTAATATTTTACTGAATGGAGTAAAACTGAAAGCTTTTCCACTTAGAACTGGAACCAGACAAGGTTGTCCTCTATCACCATTACTATTCAACATAGTACTGGAAGTTCTAGCCAATACAATTAGGCAAGACAAAGAAATAAAGGGCATCCAGATGGGAGCAGAGCAAGGCAAACTCTCCCTCTTTGCTGACAATATGATCTTACACTTAGAGAACGCCAAAGATTCAACCACAAGACTCCTGGAAGTCATCAAAATATACAGTAATGTTAGGGTGTGCCTATGGCTCAAAGGAGTAGGGCGCCAGTCCCATATGCCACAGTTGGCAGGTTCAAACCCAGCCCAGGCCAAAAAAAAACAAAAAACAAACACAATCCTTTGTGTCTAGCTGTTTGGCTCAGTATCTGTGGCTCAAGCGGATAAGGCACCAGCCACGTACACTGGAGCTGGTGGGTTCGATTCCAGCCCGGGCCCGCCAAACAACAATGATGGCTACAACCAAAGAAATGGCCGGGTGTTGTGGTGGGCGCCCGTAGTCCCAGCTAATTGGGAGGCAGAAGCAGGAGACTCGCTTGAGCCCAGGAATTGGAGGTTGCTGTGAGCTGGGATGCCCCGCACTCTCTCCAGGGTGGCAGCTTAAGGCTCCGTCTAAAAAAAAAAAAAAAAAAAAAAAAATAAAGTAATGTATTAGTATATAAAATCAATTTCCACAAGTCAGTTGCCTTCGTATATGCCAATAACAGTCAAGATGAGAGGCTAATTAAGGACACAATTCCCTTCACCATAGCTTCAAAGAAAATGAAATATCTAGGAATATACCTAACCAAAGAGGTGAAGGACCTCTATAAAGAAAATTATGAAATCCTAAGAAAAGAAGTAGAGTAGGATATTAGCAAATGGAAAAACATACCATGTGCATGGCTGGGAAGAATCAACATTGTTAAAATGACTATACTTCCCAAAGCAATCTACAGATTCAATGCCATCCCTATTAAAATACCAACATTGTACTTTCAAGATTTGGAAAAATTGATTCTGTGTTTTGTATGGAACCAGAAAAAAACCCATAGAGCTAAGGCAGTTCTTAGTAATAAAAACAAAACTGGGAGGCATCAGCATACCAGATTTTAGGCTATACTACAAAGCCATAGTAGTCAAGACAGAATTACTAGCACAAAATTGGAGACATAGACATTTGGAATCAAATAGAAAACCAGGAAATGAAACTAACACCTTACAGCCACCTAAGCTTCGATAAACCAAAGAAGAACATACCTTGGATGAAAAGACTCCCTATTCAATACATGGTGCTGGGAAAACTGGATATCTACATGTAAAAGACTGAAACTGGATCCTCACCTTTCTCCACTCACAAAAATTGATTCCACATGGATAAAGGACTTAAATTTAGGCATGAAACAATAAAAATACTCAAAGAAAGCTAGGAAAAACACTGAAAGATATCAGCTTGGGGAAAGACTTCATGAAGAAGACTGCCATGGCAATTGCAACAACAACAAAAAAAGGGGACTTAATTAAACTGAACAGCTTCTGTACAGCTAAGGAGACAACAACCAAAGCAAATAGACAACCTACCCAATGGGAAAGGATATTTGCATATTTTGAATCAGACAAAAACTTGATAACTAGGATCTATAGTGAACTCAAATTAATCCATATGAAAAAAGCTAACAATTCCATATATCAATGGGCAAGAGACCTGAATAGAACCTTCTCTAAAGAAGACAAATGGCTAACATATGAAAAAATGCTCATCATCCCTAATTATTGAAGAAATGCAAATCAAAACCACCCTGAGATACCATCTAATCTCAGTGAGAATGGCCCACATCACAAAATCTCAAAATTGCAGATGCTGGCGTGGATGTGGAGAGAAGGGAACACTTTTACACTGCTGGTCGACTGCAAACTGATACAACCTATTTGGAAGGAAGTATGGCGAACTCTCAAAGAACTCAAGCTATACCTCCCTTTTGATCTTGCAATCCCATTACTGGGCATCTACCCAGAAGGAAAAAAGACCCTTTTATCATAAGGACTCTTGCACTAGACTGTTTATTGCAGCTCAATTTACAATCGCCAAAATGTGGAAACAGCCTAAATGCTCACCAACCCAGGAATAGATTAATAAGCTGTGGTATATGTACACTATGGAATACTATCCAGCCATTAAAAAAATGGAAACTTTACAGCCTTTGTATTAACCTGGATGGAAGTGGAACACATTATTCTTAGTAAAGCATCACAAGAATGGAGAAGCATGAATCCCATGTACTCAATTTTGATATGAGGACAATTAATGACAATCAATGACACAGTAGGGGTGGAGGAAGGGAAGAGCAGAGAGAGAAAGAATGAGGGAGGGGTGGGGAAAAGAAGAGCAGAGAGAGGGAAGGAGTGAGGGGGGTGGGGTCTTGGTGTGTGCCACACCTTTTGGGGGCAAGACACAATAGTAAGAGGGAATTTACTTAACAAATGCAATCAGTGTAACCTGGTTTCTTGTACCCTCAATGAATCCCCAACAATAAAAAAAGAGAGGAAATTAAAGTGGAAAAAAATAAAAGCTTAATAAGACATTGCCACCAGAAAGGAGCCAAGTCCTCTACACAAAGGGTAGTAATCTCCTTCTACCCTTCTCATCCCCCTAACTACAACTAAACATAGAGAGCTAAGTATATTGATAAGTCAAAGGACTGAACAGTAGAGAAAAAAGGCAGATTGCCTAGGGACCTCTAGGAACAATCTAGTAGGGAGTTCCCTGGTTTTGTTTGATTTTTCTCCTATGCATCTTGGCCTTGACATTAAAGCAGCCTGAAACCCAGAAACAAAAAGATGTACATAATCAACCCTCTGCCCCAAGACTGTTGTTGATAGCCAGAAAATAGTGGGGGGAGGGAAGTCCTGCATGACAGAACCCTTTTGACTATGTCTTCTACACAAGGCAAACACCACTAAAGAAATTCTGCTCCTCTGCTTCTTTCCATGCACTGCAAAGGCCATGGAATAGAGCCACGTTCATCATCCTGAGCTGTAGTGTCCCTCTCCTCTGGGTTTTGTGCCTCCTACAGGGTAAAATCCTGTCCACCATCCCCACCCTACACTCACATGAGCAGAGTCAGCATCCTCTTCCTCCCTAGCCAGGAACTATAGTGTGTGGATGGAGGTCACCCTGTCTACAATGTTTTCCCTGTACTTATGTTTAAGTAAAATTTAGAAAAAAAATATGAAGATGCTTTTGAGTTTGCCATTAATATGACATGAGAAGCATACTCCTAATTTCACCATTGCTTACTTGATGAATTTACTATTTTCCTCATTATGAGGATTTTATATCAGGAAGAATAAGAATTCTTTTCAAGTCTTTAAAGGATAATTCAGAATCTTTACTAGAAGACTTTTATAAAATATGTTCAAAGAATTTTATGTTTAACAGTAATTTATATAGAACCCTCCAGTCACTTAGGCTTTCTAACCTCCAGGATTTGGATAAATCTTTACCAAGATTTATCTACATCTTTTGGGGGGGGAAAGGAGAGGGGTGGACAGAGTTTCATTCTGTTGCCCTGAATAGAGTGCTATGTCATTATAGCTCACAGCAATCTCAAACTCCTAGGCTCAGGTGATCCCCCCACCTCAGTCTCCCAAGTAGCTGGACCTACACGTACCTGCCACAATGCCTGGCTAATTATTCTATTTTTATTAGAGACAGGATCTCACTCTTGTTCAGGCTGCTCTTGAACTGCTGAGCTCAAGCAGTCCTCCCACCTTGGCCTCCCAGAGGGCTAGGATTATAGCCATGAGCCACTACACGTAGTCAGTATTTCTTTTAATATTATTCTACAGAGGAAATGAGTCTAATAAAAAAGATCAAATATGAAGGATTCTTTCTAGAAAAAGTCTATTCTACCAGAGCGAGTATCCACAGAAATGACACTTGCGTATCCTTTAAAAAAAAAAAAGACAGCTATCTGCCCCATCACCTTGAAGTTCAGCACACTCAACCATACAGATGAACTATAAGGTATTTTTGTCTTTCTAGGTTTAGGTTTCATGGAAAACAAAGTATCACTAAATATATGAAGAAACTCAAGAAACCATCTTTCATGAACATGAACAATCACAAACAAAAAAGAACTAAAAGAAACTAAACACAAGATAGAGAGTAAAAGTTAAATATGTTTTTTTAAAATGGTGGTACATGCATAAAATGGAATATCACTCAGCAGTAGAAAGGAAATAAATACTGCATACAATCACACAGCTAGAATTCATACACGCTACACTATGTGAAATTAGTCAGATGCAAAGGCTTCATACTGAATTATTCCACTTATATGGAATTCCAGAAAAGGCAAAACTATAGTCCAAACTGTTCCTGTTATGCACATTTTCATTTTATGCAGTTCCTGAGTAAGCAAGGGTTTATGTAGAACACAAGTGAAAAATGTGTCGGAATATTGGAGTGGGAAAGGGAAATCATTGTGTTGGAAGAGGTCTGACACGGGATTACAAAGGGTTTTAAAAGCTTGGCCAGTTCACCATATAGCGAGAGACAAATTCAAGTAATAAAGATGTTTCTAGGAAAAGGATAAGACAGATAGGTAATCTGACATGCCTGACTCTGTAAAAAATATTAAAAAGGGTCATCTTATAGAGTTATTCACTGTTGTGGGAAACATTTACCAAATGTTAAATAAAAAATAAAAACCACCAAATGAAAAAATGAGACTATTAATCCCAGCATAAACAAAACTTTGAACAATTAAAAATAGAATTATTCTGAATAAACATAATCACACTATTGAAAAGGCTGACAATGGATTCCATTTTTAAATTGAGATAAAATTCTAATGGATAAGGAAGACGAGACAATTGAGTCAGAATCCCCATCTACAATAGAAGTCAGTTGGAAAAGAATCAAGATATGGAATTATGTTCCTTTTATTTAGAAGCATGGTGGTAAAGTCAGAAAGAACTAGCTTTAAAAGTTTAAAATATTTTCTTCAAAGAAAAGGATAAAGAGAGTAAGGGATATGAAAGGGATACGAGAGTGGGGAAAATCCTATTTATGTTGTAACAATTTAGTACTCCTGGGTTTTTTAGAAACAGTTTGCATTTAACCTTGGAAGGAAAACAAACATTGTTTTAGAAAAGAAAAATAACCAGGACTTTGTGTGTTGATTTTCTCTCTTGCCACCCATAATTTTAAATATTTTACTGAGGAGGGATTAAGGATGAAGAACAGAAGAAAGAAAAGGAAGGAGCCAGGGAGGAAGAAAAAAAAGATCTACATGATATTTAATTCCTCTAACTTAAGAAAACTATTTGGAATATTCTTAACAAAATACTTTATTTGAATTCATCGCAATTTTGGTAACTATAACCTTTCTGATAAATTGACTGTTTTTAGTCACAAGTCTTATGTACTAAATACAGATCACACAACTGCCATGTCAATATCAACTATCCCTAAAGTAGATATTGTCAACATGTTACAAAATAGTGCTTAAATGGCAACTGTGCCAGATATATTACCACGGTTAACAGTAATATAGTAATACATTAATTAGCTTTACCAAATAAATTTTTAATTCTTACCACAGTTATGAAATTAAACAAGGGTTAAACAAAGACATAAGGCATGCTGCTTTGCATCATGAGCCTAAGTTTTTAAAGAAAGAATGGTATATAAACATCTACCTTTTTCCTCTCATATTCTCTATTTTGTTAATTTTGTTTTTCTTTTATCTTAAATAAGATTTCATGTTAAATATAGAATAAAGTAGTGAAATAAATATAAAGAGGCACTTTGTCAGGTTACCAGTTTTCTGCTCTAATATGTGGACTTTCTAAGAAAGTATAGTAGTGCAGTATGGATTAACTTAATTTGAAAATTTAGTATTTGAATACTCATACACAATTCATCTCTCCCAGTGAGATATCACGCCCCTTGAATCTCATAACTATAGAAAATTACTTTCCATTACTGTCAAATAAAGTGATTTTAATTTAGGCAGATTTGAAAGCAAAGCACTAAATTGCCAAGTGAACACACCTGGGGACACTGGGAAAGTAGGTAGCTTTTTTTTCATTATAGTATGATAGTAAATTAAACCTTCCAATCAGAAGTTACATATTGTGTAGCTATAAATACAAAGTAAAATCTCTTTGGAAGGGGAAATGTGGCTTGGCACATTTTTTAAATATTTAAAATATTAAGTGCAAACAGCTATACTGATATAAAATTCTTTTTTTTAATTAAGCTTTTTTTGGTGGATATATAACTGATTCTGGTAACCTAAACAATGATTGTATTAATCATTTGAATAATTAATGATTTACCCACCTGGAGAAAGGAAAGGTGTGAGGTCCTACACATTTTCAGATTCTTAAATTTTTATAATTACTTGTTTCCATTTTATTTATATTATTTCAAAATATTAACAGGGTATGTGTGTGTGTTGCACAGATGAATTGTATAATACTAATATCAGGGTTTTTAGTTTACCCATAACCAGAATAGCATACATTGTACCCAACAGCAACCTTTTTTATCACTCAGTTCCTCCTCCCACACATTTAGTTTCCAATCAGGAATATATGGCTCCCCCTTATTAGTGAGAACATGTTTAGTTTGTTTTTCCATTCCTGAAACACTACACTTAGAATATGGTCTCCAGTTCCATCCATCTTAGTAGTACTCCAAGGTATATCTAAAAAAAGACTTCTCTTAACACAAACATTTATTTTGTATATACTTAGTATGAAAAAAAGAAGCCTATGCAAGTAACCAAAGTGAGGCATACTGCTGGACACAAGTAAATCTGACCAGCTCAGAAGTTTATGGAATACATATTATTGATACAGGATTCATTTTTCTGAGAGATTAAACATTTTAGGAAGGTGTAGTGCCCAGCACTATGTTTGTACATTTCTAAAGAGCACCAACTGATGTAGGCTGCTAGAAGTAACAAGAGAGAATTACTATTCTGACTTTGAAGCTAAATAGCTGTATGAATTCACATCACAAAAATGAAGCAATTGGATTAATAATCTTAAATGATCCTTTCATCCCTAAGATTATTCAGATGAGTTTGAGTAACTTCACAATCCAATTATGAAAATCAACCCAGAAGCCTCCATACACTGTGGACAGAAACACCAGTTAAAACAAGGTTAGGATTTGATTTACTTAATTGAGAAGGCCAGAAGTAATGTTGGCTTCAAACAGGATTGGATTCAGAGGCCCAGTGATGTCATCAGAACTTGGTTTCTCTCCAGCTCTTGGCTCCATCTTCCACTGAGTTGGCTTCTTTTTCTGGCTTCACATCATGGCCCCTGACAGCTCCAGGATCATCATCTCCCATGATTATCTCTGACTGGACTATATTGGCTGCCACAAGTAACCCTGAATCACTGTGGCCAAGGAGATAGATTCTAACCCTGATTAGCCCAGCCTGAGGCACACGCACTTAGCCCTGATTGAATTGTGGCTTGTGTACCCACTGCAAAATTTCTGGTATTTGCAGCTGGCTGCATTTTAACTAATATAGATTTTGAAACCAGGGAAGGAGACATTACAAAAAATAAACTGCTTCAATAAGATGATAAAGGAAAAAATAATAATTATAAGATGATAAAGGATACAGAAAAGAGAAGACCCTAGCATTTCCTCTACTTTTTCTTACTGGTAAATTGGCAATCTTGTTGTGCCATGCTGAAAGTGTCAGTTAAACTATGGCCTCCTTTATGATGAAACTCAGTGTGCCTACTGAGACTATTGCATTTAGGGACTTGGTAAGTATTTAGAGTGTAACACTTCTTAAGGCCTTCAATTTAGTCCTATAGGAGAGAGACAAATGGACTGAATGTGGGCCACAGAAGGGAGAAAAAATAGCTTCATTAACAGTGGTCCTTTCTATAATACAAAACTGAGAGTTTATGGGCTAAAGCCTTAGTGAACATTAATGCTGGTACACTTGGGAGTTAGGTGGCTGGGAGGAACATAAGATTGAGGCATAAAAAACTGAGAATCAAAAAAAACCTATTAAGTATTCTCAGCCTGAAAAACGGTACAGAGTATTGACATCCATCAACCCAAAGCTATTGCATTAAATCTTTTCCAGGGATAGGCCAAATATAGATGGAAGCCATTAAACTAGAATTCTATGACACAGGGTTGGTCCTTTGGAGACCAAAAGTGCAAACTCAATGACCATGACCACATAGATATCTCCCAGTATGGTTGCCTACACAATGAAAATTACAAACACATATAGACCAAAGCGTACTAAAATGTAAAGGAAATTACAAATTAAAGAAATCTCAAGCTTTATAACAAATAGTGAAGACTTTAAATTTAAACTCCTTGGACACACATTTACAGAGAGTGGGCTACTGAATCTTTAGCCCTGAAAGGGAAACCTACCTCTTGTCCATTCATATAAAAAGAAATAGATATGCGTAATCTCTCCGAAGAACAAGACAGGGGGTGATGAAGTAATGACTAGTGAGTGTATTCCTGAGAACAACAGAACTAGATGCTGCCAGGTGGAACACAAATCACTATAGTACCAGGTCAACAATTCCCATTATTTCTAGCTGCAGGCTAATGGATTCATGGTATGGACCAGTGACCCATGTGTGCCACTGAACTTTTCAAAACAGAACTTTTGTTGTGTTTATCCTGTCATGTCTCCATTATTTTAAATACATTGAGGAAAGATAATAGTATTTTAGCCTTAATAAAGTGAGAGGCTACATCTAAACAAGAGGTAAGAGGAATAGCAGCTCAATCATAGACCTGGAAACTTAACAGTGGAGATTCTGAGCTGTCCCACTTTGGGAAAGACTGACGGTGTATCAGCAGTTCTCAACCTATGGGTCACGACCCACAGGAACTGTATTAAAGGGCCACCTCATCATGAAGGTTAAGAACCACTGGTGTATTTATTTGGGAAGGTGGTAAGTTAGGATATTGAGTTGTTAAAGGGGTAAACTACTTAATACTTGGCTAAGTCCTCAATATCCATCCCAAACTTTCCTGGTTTATAATAGCACTGGAGTTTGAATATTGACTCCCATTTTAGAAATAGTTCCTGAATTGTCCCAGTCATTAAGAATATTTTTCCTATGCCAATAATTCTTTGTTTTGTTTTTGCATTGAAATATTAAATAAAATTAATAATAATAAAAATGCCAAGAAAGTAACATTCACATTGTCAAATAAGAGTATGTCTATTATAGAATGTTTTAACTTTGAGGCTCAGTGTGGAGTCATCAGTTAACTTATTTTTTTCCAAAGTCTCAGAAAATAGACAATATTTATAAATAAAAGTAAAAGATAATTTCAAAAAACAGATCATGCCAAATCTTATTATAGACAGTAGAAAAAGAAGAAATAATTCAAAGTCATTCTATTTAATCAGGATACATCTGATATTAAAATTAGAGAAAATATATAATGTTATAAAGGGAAATTACAAACCTATTTCACTTATAAATGAGGATGCAATATCCTAAACAATATATTAACAAGTTGCATTAAAAATTAATGTTTAAGTAATGTACTTTGGTTAAAATTGAATCCAGTTTATGTAAGAATT
>CAUYRH010026622.1:0-16851 GCA_963574655.1 Perodicticus potto
TTATATAGTGATTAAGAAAATGCCATGAGGGCTATCTCTCACAGTACGATCAAAATGTTTCTGATTGTATATGAAGCACATTCTGCCCTATGATTGCACCAATGTACACAATTATGATTTAATAAAATTATTAAAAAAAAACAAACAAAAAAAAAACAAAAATGTACTGTATATTTCCAAATAGGAGAAGAGGATTATCAATGTTCTCGCAAAGAAATGATAAAACTTTAAGATGATGGATATGCTCATTACTCTGACTTGATCATTACACAATGTATACATATATTGAAATATCATGTACCCCATAAAATGTACAATTATGCGTTTATCATAAATGTAAAGAAATACAATAAAATTAGCATTAATGTTAGAAATAATGTTGGTATTACCTTTGGGATCAGCATACTATTAGCATTAGTACTAGAAGTAGTAGTAGGGTTCAGCTAGAAAGGTCTGAGCGATGGGCGGCGCCTGTGGCTCAAGGGAGTAGGGCACCGGCCCCATATACTGGAGGCGGTGGGTTCAAACCCAGCCCCGGCCAAAAACTGCAAAATAAATAAATAAATAAATAAATAAAAGTTTAAAAAAAAAAAAAGAAAAGAAAGGTTTGAGCATTATCCCTCATATACAATAGGTACTCAATACAATAAACAAATAATACTTAATATTTGTTGAGATTTCAGATTTAAGTAAGTTAAAAATCACTTCACATAGGGTAAAACTCTTCAGTTTCCCCAGTCACCCTATGGAGTACTTACTATTATTACCCCGTTTGTACAGATGAGGAGCTGAAGTCCAGAGGGGAGAGTAACTTGCTCAAGGTTGGTGATTAGAGGATGGGCTGGCTCCAAGGTCCATGTCCTGAAACTATTGCCACTTAAGTCAGAGGTGTCTGTGCAGTTGTTGTCACAGTCGAGGACTCAGCATGGGTGTGGCACACAGCATGGGAAGTCCATGGGCTTGCTCTCAGTCCTCCCAAAACTTTTCATTTTACACATGAGGACGCTGAGGCTCAGAGAACTAAGATAAGAATGGTAAACTCCCTCTGGTGTGGGCCTGTGGGCAAGTGGATCCCACTTACTGGGGCTCCTGCCTTACCCTCTACTCTCTGTATGTCTCAGTCTTCCCCACCTGTAGAATGGGCAGTCAGGGGAGCTCCCTGTCTCGTGGAGTTCCAGGTCCATGATGACTTGGGCGTCTTACTCTCTGCCCTGTGGGAATCCAACTTGGACACTTACTGTCAGATGATTTCATGCAGAAAAGGTGCTCAGAACAGTCTAGGCACAGGCCTATGTCAGTGTAAGACACTGTGGTTGTTGTTGTCAATATTTGGGGGAGGTGGGAGGGCGGGAGTGTGAGGACTGAGGCGCAGAGGCCCAGCAACCCCCTGGGGGGTCCCTCTCAGTGGACTAAGGATAGAGTCACAGGCTATATCAATCCACAACCCCTGTTGCACCTGCCCAGGGCTTACCTCAGTCTACCAACTGGGGGCTCATGGATTTCCTGTGAGATACTATCTCTGAGTATCTCTGTCTCTGCCCCTTCTCTACAGCACTGTCTCTGTCTTGCTTCTCAGTTTCTCCACCTACATCCTTGGCCTCTGTCCCTTTCAGTTTTTATCTATCACATTCTGTCCATCTCTCTCTTATCCTCTCTTTGCCTCTATGTAATTGTCTCTGATTCTTTCTTTCTTTCTGCCCTCTCTGTACCTCCTTCCACTTCTCTACCTCTTTATTTTTTTTTTTTTTTGAGACAGAGCCTCAAGCTGTCACCTTGGATAGAGTGCCGTGGCATCACAGCTCACGGCAACTCTACCTCTTTATTTACCTTTGTCACTCTCCAGTTTCCCCATTTCTATCTCTCTCTGCCTTTCTCTGTCCCTGTCTCTCCCTTTCTCCTTCCCTTCCCTTCCTAGCCCTATTCCACTTCTTGAAGACCCACAGAGGAACCAACCCTGGGTCCCATCTCAGATTCCCGCCTCCAAGGCAGCATGGCAGGCAAAAAGTTGAGGCCACTGTCCCCGGGTTCCCCCCCCACCCCCCATCCTGAGACAGCCTGTTACTGCAGCAGAGCCAACAGTCACAGTCGCCTCTATCTGATAAGACTTATCTGCTGACCCAGGGCAGGCCGGAGCTGGAGTTGGTGTAAGCCCAGTGGGGCACTGAGTGAGTGTGTCCCTGTCTCCTGCCACCACTTGCCTGGCCCCTGGGCTGGTCCTGGACAGTAAAAGTGTCCTATAGGCTCTGGTTCAAATCCACTGAACTACTCTGAGCCTCATTCTCCTCACCTGCAAAATGGGTACAGCCACATCCCTCCTCTTCCTAAAGCCAGAAGGACTCACTACATAAAGGCCTTGTCCACACTTGGCCCAGCACACAGTAGGGCCTTCACTCACTGAGAAGCCCAGTGGAGTGATGAAACCATTATCTGCTATTTTCATTTATCTTGGCTTCAGCCCATTTCATTTGGCTAGACACTGAAATTCATGGGAGCCCAAGTCAGGCCGTATCCAAGAATCCACAAAGTGGGGTGAAGGAGGGCCCCCAGTGCCCAAGAGGTGCCCCATGATTGGGGGCCCACCCCCTCCCCTGAACTGCCCCACCCACTGGGGCACCAGCCACTCCCTGGGGAGGAGGGAGGAGGGTGAGGGAGGGAGCAAGGGAGGGAGGAAGAGAGCCTCAAAGGCCAAGGCCAGCCAGGACACCCCCTGGGATCACACTGAGCTCACCACATCCCCAAGGCAGCTGAACCCTCCGCTCCAACCCACCCAGGTCAGTCTCAACCCTGAATGAGTCCCCAGCACTGCAAACCCTGGGCCGATTGCCCCTGCCTCATGGCTACTCCCCCAGCCTGCTCCAGGCTCTCCAACTTACTGCTGGTCTCCAAAGTGTCGGCCACCCCTGAACCCCTTCATAGCTCTTCAGACCCACCTGTCTTTCCAATCCCCACCTCTACCCCAAATCTATCCCCCAAACCCACTTCCCTGCACTCTTGCCAAGATATCTGTCTCCTGATCCCTTCACTCCCCATAGCCCCAGGTCTGTCTCCCCTAAACATTAACTTTGCTCCCAAAATATGCCTTCATCCTCCCAAATCCTTCCTCTGCCCCAAATTTGGTTGCTACTCACCCAAACTTGTCTCTGTCTCCCTGATTCTCCCTAAAACCTCACTTTTGCTCCCTAAGGCTATGTCTGCTCCCACACTCCTTATCTGCTCTACAACACTCTTGTCTCCGTCCCAAACTCCCTGACCCACCAAACCCTAGTTCCATCCTGTTACACTCATCTCTGCTTCTCAAACCCATATTTGTTCCCTTGACTTCTGCACTCCAAAAACTCTCTCTCTCCCAACTCTCTTCCTGCTCACCAAAATGTCTTTGTCACCCCAAACACTAAGTTGACTCTCCAAAATCTGTCATGCAGCATGAATCTTCATGTCTGCCTTCCCTAAATCCAATCCTAGACCTAAAACATGCCTGTCTCTCTGAATACCTCTGACCCTAAACCTTTCTCTACCCCAATTCTATCTTGGCTTCTCAAACTTCTCCTGTGCTCCTATTTCTCTAATCCCCAACCATCTATCCACCCAAACTGACTTTTGACTCCTAACTTCCATGTCTATTCTGGCAAAATGTTTGGATTCCCGAACCTTCTGTGATCCTCAGAATCCATCTCCTTCTCCCAAACTACTTTTCAACTTGCTCTCTGACTCTCAAACTTCACTTCTGATTACCCAACCTCAACTCTGTTTTCCCAAACTACTCCTAAGCTAGTATGTGCCTCCGAACTTCCAAGCTTGTCTCTGCTTCTCAAACCTCATATCTGCTTCCCCCAAACTCCATGGCTATGCCCCAAACGTCTCCCTGACTCAACCCCAAAACTGATCCTGAAACTCCACCTCCATGCCCCTAAGCCCCATATCTGGCCCCTAGACAACCCCACGAGACCCTCTCTTGAGGGTTGGGATTGGGATGTTACCTGGGGTGAGGGGCTGGGGCCGAGGGCTAGTGGAGGGTGCCGGGCTGCTGCCTGCTGCCACCGTTGGGACAGCACTTACTCTTGTGGGGCAGCTGATAAGGAGCTTTCATATCCCCCAGCCTGGAGATAAACTTTATCTCTGTCCGGAGAGTGATAACTGGGGATGGGGGGGGGTGCGCCCCTGCTCACAGGAGGGGTGGGCAGCCCTGGACCCATCAAGGTGTGAGGTGCCTGGGTAGAGGGCAGTAGTACTGAAAGGAGATTATGGGGGTAAAGTGAGAATGAGGGGATAGTGGTGACAGAAAGAGAGCAAGAGACACAGTGAGACAGAGAGAGAAGGGAGAGAAAACAGAGGGGGGAAAGAGATGGAAAAAAAGGGCAAGAGACAAATGAGACATGAAGAGAAACAGAGACTCAAAGAAAGAGTAAGAGACAGAGATAGCAGAAAAGCAAGAGGCGGGCCTAGGAGTAGAAATGGAGAGTAAGACAGAAATGCAGAGAGAGTGAGCGCGAGAGCAAAACCCACAGATAGGCATGTGGAGAGACAGAGACTAAGAAATAATTAGAAACAGGAAAAAAGGAGATGGAGAATGAGACAGAAGGCGTGATGGAGAAGCAAAACATCTGTCCAGACGGAGACAGCAGGAACCCGGGGCTGAGAAGGCATTGGTAGTGGGCACATCTGCACCTACCTCTTCCCCAGCATCACCCCAAACCTGGGCCCACCCCTTAGCCTGTCAACACAATGGGCCACCTAGGCAAGGGTGAGGGGCCTTCTACTCCATCTGTATCATTCCACCCTACAGACAGGGAGGCTGGGCAGTCAGGGCCAAGGGACAAGGTTGCCGTCTCCTTGTCCTGGGCTGTGTGGTGGGGTATGGATATAGGAGTAATAAGAGAGGCATGGAAATAAGGTCAGAGCACCCAAAGAGAGGGGAATTGAGGGAAGAGACAAACAAGCAGGAAAAGAGTTGGAGAGATGCAAAGATGTGCAGAGAGATACAAGTCTCCACTGGGAAAAAATGAGAGTAACAGAGAGAGATACATAGAACTGAGAAAACGAGAGAGAAAAAAAGATAACAAGACAGAAATAAAGATGGAAAGACAGGAAAAGAGGGGGGAAACATGAAACATTCATAAAAGCACAAACACACAGAGAAAGGGTAAGATATATCACAGAAGCACAGAAAGATAGGGGAGAGATACAGAGTCAGGGGGAAGAGATGCAGAGAGACACAGCTAGAAAGACAGAGACACACATAAGGCAAGACAGAAGCAAAGGGCCATCTCACAGGTCTTAGCTCAGCCTCTATCACCACCTCCAATATAGAAGATGGGGAAACTGAGGCCTGGGAATGGTGAGAACTGAAGACGCCTGAAAGCAGAACTACGGGAGGCCTCCCCAGAGGAGAGGGTATGGGTAGAGGCAGCACCTCCCACCTGTCACCCTCCTCAGAGGAAGCCAGTGGCCTTGGGGTGATTTCAAAAGTTGGGCGGGGATGGCAGAGATAAGCAGTGAGGGGTAGTGACCCCCCCATGGAGCAGGGAGGAACTGAGGGGGCCCTCTGCCTACAGACCTAACGGAGGTGGGGGAGGAGGGAGTCAAGCCGGAAACCGTGGGGTTTCTGAGAAAGTCAGAGGGCAAGATGCAACCGATAGGGATGAAGTTGGGGAGCACAGGAGGGTGAACCCCAGCGTCCTGGTGGAAGAGATGAAGGAGTTCAAGGGACCTCTGGTTCTGCACCCCATCCTTCCCCCACCTAGATACTTCTGGGGGAAGGAGAGGAAGGATGGAAGCGGGGGAGGGGGGAATAAGGAGAGGAAGGAGGGAGCAGGGGAGAAGGAGACAAGAGATGGGAGAAAAGGGAGGAGGGGCAGAAGTTGCAGAAGATGGAAAGGAGGAGGTTGGAGGAGGAGGATGGATAGAAAGATAACAAAGAAAAAGGAGAGGAGAGGGAAGAGAAGGAAAGGAGCGCAAGGGGAGAAGAGAATGAGGAGGAGGAGTAGATGCGAAAAGGGGAAGAAGATGAGGTGGATAAAAGAGGGGGAGAAAGAGGATGAAGAGACAGAGGGAGAGAAAAGGAGGGATGCAGAAAAGGGGTAAAGGGAGATTAGAAGCAGAAGGGATAGAAGAATGAGGCGGGAGAGGAAAGAAAAGGAAGGGGGAAGAGGAGCTGAGTGAGAGAAGGGAACAGAAAGATGGGAGAAGAGATGAGAGAAGAGAAAGAAGGAAGGGCAGCAGTGGAGAGTAGATGAAGAGGGTGGGGTGGGAGGGGACAAAAGACAAACAGGGCAAGAGGAGGAGAATGGGGAAGACATGAAAGTGAGAGAACAGAGTGGAAGACAAGGGGGTGATGCAGGAAAGGGAAGGGAGAGGGAGCAAGAGAAGAGAAGGGGGCGGCACCTGTGGCTCAGTGAGGAGGGCGCAGACCGCATATACCGAGGGTGGTGGGTTCAAACCTGGCCATGGCCAAACTTCAATAAAAAAAGAAAAAAGTAGCCAGGTGCTGTGGTAGGCACCTGTAGTCCCAGCTACTCGGGAGGCTGAGGCAAGAGGATCGCCTAAGCCCAAGACCTGGAGGTTGCAGTGAGCTGTGACGCCACAGCACTCTACTGAGGGTGACAGAGTGAGACTCTATCTCGAAAAAAGAGGAGAGAAGGTGAAGAGGAATAGGGAGGTGGGAAGCAGGAATATGGAGACTGAGGAGATGGAGCGGGAGGTAGAGAAGGAAGAGGGGCAGGTGAAAGGAAGTGGGGAGAGGAGGTCCTCTGTGTCTAAGGACCCATCCTGTCCTCACAGGCTAAACCCCAGAGGCCCCATGGATTTCCCTGCCCTGGGAGCCCTGGGGACCTCAGAGTCCCTGCCGCAATTTGTGGATCCTGCCTTAGTGTCCTCAACACCAGAGCCAGGGGTCTTCTTCCCCTCTGGGTCAGAGGGCTTGGATGCAGCAGCCTCCTCCACCGCCCCTAGCACAGCCACTGCTGCAGCTGCTGCACTGGCCTACTACAGGGATGCTGAGGCCTACAGACACTCCCCAGGTAACTCCATTGGGTGGCTGTCTTAACATTGGCTGGATGTTGTTGGGGTTGCAATGGAGATCCTTAGCTAGGTCAAAATCCCACTAGGAGGTTCTCTTGGAAAAGGCCAGAAGCTTTTCATATGGATGTGTCCACCACTTTCCCTAGTTAAGTCCAGTCCTGGGAATTCCAATGTTCCTTAACCTGCCCCATTGGAGCAACCATATTGAGAAGCAATACTGGAAGTTATGTGGTGGTTGCCCTAGCTTTCAAGTGATCCGTGGGGCTCCAAATGCCAACAGTCATCCTCAAAGCCCACTTGGAAATGGTTGGAGGTTATTGTAGATGCCATAGTGGCTAATGGGGTTCAGGATCCAGGAGTCACCCAATGGCCAGCAGCTGTCATGGTAACCTGTGGAAAAGTTGGCATGTGCCACCACACCCTGTGATAGGGTTTTTTGTTTTATATTCTATGGGGCACTATGTCAGTAGTTCTCAACTCTCAAGGACTTAGGGGAGTGAGGCACTTCAGGGTGCTGGAGCTGTTGGGCACCATTGTACCCTGAAAGCAGAATGACCCTAGACTGACCCTTTCCTCCTTCTTTCCCCTACCCCCCACAATAGTCTTTCAGGTCTACCCATTGATCAACTGTATGGAGGGAATTCCAGGGGGCTCACCATATGCTGGCTGGGCCTACGGCAAGACAGGGCTCTACCCTGCCTCAACTGTGTGTCCCACCCGTGAAGACTCCCCTCCCCAGGCCCTGGAAGATCCAGATGGGAAAGGCAGCACCAGCTTCCTGGAGACCTTGAAGACAGAGCGGCTGAGTCCAGACCTCTTGACCTTAGGGCCTGCACTGCCTCCATCACTCCCTGTCCCCAGCAGTGCTTATGGGGGCCCCGAATTTTCCAGTACCTTTTTTTCTTCCACCGGGAGCCCTCTCAATTCAGCAGCCTATTCCTCTCCCAAACTTCGTGGAACCCTGCCCCTGCCCCCTTGTGGTAAGAGTCTTAAAAAGGGACAGGGAAGTTAAGGTTGGAAGCAACCCAAGGCAAAGTTGAGCTTAGCCTGGCCCCTTCTCCCCCTCTGTTTACCCCACCAGAGGCCAGGGAGTGTGTGAACTGTGGAGCAACAGCCACTCCACTGTGGAGGAGGGATAGGACAGGCCACTACCTGTGCAATGCCTGTGGCCTCTACCACAAGATGAATGGACAAAACAGGCCCCTCATCCGACCCAAGAAGCGCTTGGTAAGACCATAGGCCTGCCTTACCGTATATAGGTCTACTTTTCTCAGCCTGTACAGGAATCCCTCTCCTCACAGCACACAGAACCCATGTCCTCATACTTGCAGGAAACTACTCTCTGTCTCCCTGTATAGGAACCCCTGTCTTTACACCATAAGGACACCCTTGCCTTCATCCTATACAAGAAAATCTTCTCATCCTGTATAGAGATCCTTGCCCTCGGTCTGCATAGGAACCCTAACCCTGTAAAGGAACTCTCCCCCTTTTGCCAGATAGGAACTTCTGCTCCTGTCCCATACAGGGATTCTGTCCGTAGAGACATTAAACTTATGCTTGTAGGCTTCAAACAGGAACACTTGTCCTCAAACCATACAGACCTTTGTCCTCACCCTACATAACAGTGTTTCATCCTTGGCTTCACATTGGAATCATCCTGGGTCCCTTCCTCTAGATGTTCTGGTTTAATTGGACTGCTGTGCTGCTGTTGATTCTGATACATGGCCAGAGTTGAGAACTACTGACATAGTACCCCATAGAATACAAAACAAAAAACCCCTGGGTGTGGTGGCACATACCTGTAGTCCCACCTACTCAGGAGGCTGAGGCAGGGAAGATTACTTGAGCCCAGTAGTTTGAGGTTGTAGTAAGCTATGCTAACAGCATGGCACTCCAGCCTTGATGACAGATATAGACCTCTCATCTCTTAAAAAAAATCAAATAAAAACCTATCCCTAGCATCACCCTGTAAATGCCACTGTCCTCACCCTGTAGAGAAACCCTGCCTTCAATCTGACCCTCACCTCTTGGGTCCTCCTGGAAGGCCCTGTGAGCCCCTAACCTTCGCTTCTACCCACCCCAGGCCACTGATCTCATATCCCCTCACCCCTCACCCCAGATTGTCAGCAAACGGGCAGGTACTCAGTGTACCAACTGCCAGACAACCACGACGACACTGTGGCGGAGAAATGCCAGTGGGGACCCTGTGTGCAATGCCTGCGGCCTCTACTACAAGCTACACCAGGTGATACCCTGCCCCTCAGAACCACTCATCCACTTTCTCTGTCCTCACACCCTTCCCCTCCACTCTGTTCCTGTTTCACCCTGAACCTCCTCTCTTCCCCTTTCCTTCTCCTGCTCCTCCTTCTCCCTCCCCCTTCCCTCTCGCTCTTCCTTCCTCACTCTATGCCTCCCCTTCTCTTCCCTCCTACCTCTTCCCTTCTCCATTCCTTCCACATTCTCCTCTTCCCTCCTTCTCCTTCCTCCCTCCCACTCCCTCCTCTTTTCCCTCCACTCTGCCTTCTTCTCCCCCCTCCATTCGCTATCTTCTTCCTCCTCTCCACTCCAGTCCCCATCTAACTCCCATTCCCCGGATCTAGACCTTGGGAAGCTCCTATGTAGCATCAGCCTTGAAGGTTTCCCAAGCTCAGGGCCTCACAGCCTCAGGATTCCTTGGGACAACACCTGTACCTCACTCCCCTAAGTCCTTGAACCAATTCTGTATTCTTAAAGAAATGGGGTGGAGAGGGTGTCCCTGGTTGAGACACAAGTGAAGGTCTAGAGTTGGGAAACACTGTGGCCTCCCTTTTGGCAGGTGAACCGACCACTGACCATGAGGAAGGATGGTATTCAAACTCGAAACCGCAAAGCATCTGGAAAAGGGAAAAAGAAGCGGGGATCAAGTCTAGGAGGTACAGGAGCAGCTGAAGGACCATCTAGTGGCTTCATGGTAGTAGCTGGAGGCAGTGGCAGTGGAAATTGTGGGGAGGTGGCCTCAGGCTTGACACTGGGCCCCCCAGGTACTGCCCATCTCTACCAAGGCCTGGGCCCCATGGTGCTGTCAGGGCCTGTCAGCCACCTCATGCCTTTTCCTGGACCCCTGCTGGGCTCACCCACAGGCTCCTTCCCCACAGGCTCTGTGCCTTCCACCACCAGCACCACTGTGGTGGCTCCACTCAGCTCATGAGGACACAGAGTGTGACCTCAGGGGCAGGGGTGGTGCCCCCTCCTCTTGTAGCCAGCACTCTGGACAACCCAACCCACAGGGCCCCAGACACCTCCTGGGCTGGATCTTCAAAGATTTGTAAAATAAAACCACCAAAGCCCTGAAATTGTGATTCTATATGACTGAATAAATGGGAGAGTTTGATGGCGTGTGTAGCAGTGCCTGTGGCTCTTTGATGACAGAGTAAAGCTACAACATATGACCATGTGAGGCTGGTGAGATGGCACGTACAATACTTCATGACTGAGAGTTATGATGAGCAACTTCAACAGTATATATGAAATTTCTTGTGATACCATCTGGGTGGTTCCATGTATCATGGTGAGAGACAGCATGGGGCCTGCTAGCTGTGGAGGTGATACTAGGTGCCAGAACATGTGACAAGGAAGTATGTGGGGCTGTGGTGCAGCTGGGCACAACAGATCTTTGAGACAGTGTGACAGCATATGCACTGGGCATAGGATCTGACCAATAAATATTTTTGAAATGCTGAACAAGAGCCATGTATAACAGTGTGTGGAAGCATTAACAGTGTGACTGTGATGATATGTATGTCCCAATACTTTTGTTGATCAGGTAATATTTCCCTGCAAGTCTCTGTATATGTACGTGAGTGTGCATGTATGTGCATGTCATGTGGCTTGTGCCATCTCTCTGAGTGGCTGACAATATGAGCAGGTCTGCATAGATTTTTTTTTTTTTTTTTGAGACAAGGCCTCAAGCTGTCACCCAGGATAGAGTGTCGTGGCATCCCAGCTCACAGCAACCTCCAATTCCTGGGCTCAAGCGAGTCTCTTGCCTCCGCCTCCCAAGTAACTGGGACCACAGGCGCCTGCCACAATGCCCGGCCATTTTTTGGTTGCAGCCGTCATTGTTGTTTGGCGGGCCCGGGCTGGATTCGAACCTGCCAGCTCAGGTGTACGTGGCTGGCGCCTTAGCCCATTGAGCCACAGGCGCCGAACCAGGTCTGCATAGATTTATTTGTAGAAGTCTCAACATGCAGAGTTTTACATGGTGTAAGTTAGGGGCCCTCTTCTAAGGGACAAAAGACACATTCAGAAAAGGATATGGTGGGAAGGTGGGGATGGGGTGGGGCTGGAATGGTAGCTGGTGAGGTCATAGGCCAGTGTCATGGGTCTTCCTCTCAGTCATCTCTTATCTCTCTCAGACCAGCTCTGCCTGCAGCTCTGTGGGAAATCGTAGAATGAGGGCAGGAGATGAGAAGGACAAAATAGCCTCTGGAGGTGATATTTAGACCTCAGAAGGTGGAGAGCTCCACAGTGCCAATTCCCTCCCCAACACTCCTACTTACCTGGGTGAGCTGCTCCCTCTCCCAAGTGGAATCTGTTTGTCAATTTAATAAACACTTAGGATGTATGGCAGAAGGAGAGAGGGCATGAGGCCAGATCTCGCTTAATGTGCATATCGTGAGGGTATATAACACCCTCTGGGTGAAGGTCTCTTCTACAAATGGAACTTTACCCTGAAGTGAGAACAATGTAACCTAAATATTATACCTTCATATTAATTTGAATAAAGTTTAAAAAAAAATTAACAAACACTTATATAGGAGTATACTCTGGGTCAGATGACATCCTAAGGCAGACCAGTTAAGTGGCTTCCCAGAAGCCACACAGCTGGTAGCAAAGAGCCACCAGGCAATCTGGCCCCAAATGGAGTATGGACTGGTGTGCTCAGCCTCTGTACTGCCCACAGCAACAGCGGGGTGACAGGCTGGGCAGATCCTGTGGCTTTAGTTCACTAATACCTGGAAAATAATACTTAGAGGAAAGTATACTCACTTTCATTTTACTAATGAAAAAGTGAGGCTCTGCACTGATGAGTAACTTACCCTGACCACATCAAGTTTAAGGAGTGGATTTTGGATGGGGTGACCTCAGCCCCCAGCAAATGAGTGTTGCTCACACTTTCCCCTTGAGCTCCTGAGATGGGGGTTGCAGGGGACCCATAGATCCTGAACATATTATGGGTAAACAACGGCCCTCCACAGAACGACACTCCAACAGCTAGTCACCATGCCACTGAGTAGTCCATCACAAGATCACAGTAGTCTACAGTCATCGCAGGGATTGTTCAGAACAGCCTTAACCCTATAAAAGCCACCTGCCAGGCCTCCCCACAGAAGCCCAGCCCTTACCCTGTAGGAGCCCCTGTCCTTTAAAACCTCTCTCAGGGGGCGGCACCTGTGGCTCAAAGGAGTAAGGCGCTGGCCCCATATGAAGAACATGGTGGGTTCAAACCCAGCCCCGGCCAAAAAAAACTGCAAAACCTCTCTCAGAACCTGTGCCGAACATGTGCCTGGCCCTATCTTGCTCAGGAGCCCTGAGCCTCACCCCCTACAACAGTGTTTTTCAATCATTTTTTCTCACAGCATACTTGAACCTTTATAGCTAAACTTCCATGGCACACTTAAATTATGTTCAACAAAAAGAAGGGTAAAAAGAAGAATATACTTACTGTGCTTTGAACTTGTTTTCAAAATAATTTAATTAATGGTCTTTAAAATTTTTTCATGGCACAACCTAAGATCCTCTCACAACACACCTGTGAAAATCACTGCCATGTAAGAACAGCTACCCTGGCCTGGTTCAGGAGGCTCGTTCTAAAACTCTAAGGCAGTGGTTCCCAACCTTCCTAATGCCACAATGTATTTTCTTTCTTTTTTTTTTTTTTTTTTTTTTTTTTGCCGCAATGTATTTTCATTGGAAAAAAGGTGTCACTACCCACAGGTTGAGAACCACTGCTCTAAAGGAACCCTTCACCTCATTATCCACAGGAAACCAATCCTAGACAGGAACTCCAGCCCTCACCTTGGATAGGAGGCACCCTGTCCTCACCCTGCCACATGAACCACTGCCTTACCCTAGTTAGGAATCTTTGAGCTCACACTGTAATGAAGTCCCTGCAGCACCCAACAGGAACGCTTGCCCTGACCCTCTGCACAAACTCTAACCTCCCCGTTGGAATTCTGCCTTAATCTCAGACAGAAATACCGCACACTCTGCTGCAAGCCTGTTGTCCAGGGAGCATTTTAGAAATACCTTACACACAATATACTGAACTGTGAACCATGGACCCAACTCTCTCCCTCTACATTTGTCCTCAACCTCTTCAGGAACCCTGACTGCATTGGGAAGCCCTCACCCTCATTTTTGACAATGACCCTTGACATAGCCCAAAAGAAATAGAATGTGAGTCATATATGTGATTTTAAATTTCTATGTAGTCACATTAAAAAGAAAAAAGAAACTGATGAAATTATTTATTTATTTTTTTTTTTTTTTTGTAGAGACAGAGTCTCACTTTATCACTCTCGATAGAGTGCCATGGTGTCACACAGCTCACAGCAACCTCCAACTCCTGGGCTTAGGCGATTCTCTTGCCTCAGCCTCCCGAGTAGCTGGGACTACAGGTGCCCACCACAACGCCTGGCTATTTTTTGATGCAGTTCGGCCGGGGCCAAGTTTGAACCTACAGCCCTTGGTATATGGGGCAGGCGCCCTACTCGCTGAGCCACAGGCGCCACCCATGAAATTAATTTTTGTATTGTTCTTTACCTAATATGCCAAATATTAATATTCTTATTTCAATATGTAATCAATATAAAAATTGCTGAAATATTTTATTTTATTTTTATTTTTTTGAGACAGAGTCTCACTTGGGAGAGTGCCACGGCGTCACAGCTCACAGCAACCTCAAAACCTTGGGCTTAAGCGATTCCCTTGACTCAGCTTCCCAATTAGCTGGGACCACAGGCAACCGCCACAATGCCTGGCTATTTTTTCGTTGTAGTTGTTATTATTGGTTAGCTGGCCCAGGCCGGGCTCGAAACCACCAGTCTCAGTGCATGTGGCTGGTGCCGGAACCACTGTGCTATGGGCGCTGAGCCTGCTGAAACATTTTAAACTTTTTATACTAAGTTTTTGAAATCTGGTGTGTATTTTTTATTTATTTATTTATTTATTTATTTTTATTTTATTTATTTACTTATTTATTTTTGACAGTGTCTCACTTTATCGCCTTCGGTTGAGTGCTGTGGCGTCACACAGCTCACAGCAACCTCCAACTCCTGGGCTTAGGCGATTCTCTTGCCTCAGCCTCCCGAGTAGCTGGGACTACAGGCCCCCACCACAACGCCCGGCTATTTTTGTTTTGCAGTTCGGCCGAGGCTGGATTTGAACCCGCCACCTTTGGTATATGGGGCCAGTGCCCTACTCGATGAGCTACAGGTGTCGCCCTGGTGTGTATTTTATAATTAAAGCACATCTCAAGTTGGACTAGCCACATTTCAAAGGCAGTAGCCCTATGTGGCTAGTGGCTAATATATTGTACAGCATAGCTCTGTGTAGTTGACAGCATCCTGTACTAGAAAGTACTATAGGCTTACTGAAAACTAGTCCTTTCTCTTTTTTTTTTTTCTGAGATAGTCTCACTATGTCGCCCTGGCTAGAGTGCTATGGCATCACAGCTCACAGCAACCGCAAACTCTTGGGCTTAAGCGATTCTCTTGCCTCAGCCTCCCAAGTAGCTGGGGACTACAGGTGCCCACCACAAGGCCCAGCAATTTTTTAGTTGTAGTTGTCATTGTTGTTTGGCAGGCCCAGGCTGGATTCGAACCCACCAGCTCCAGTGTATGTGGCTGGCGCTCTAGCCACTGAGCTACAGGTGCCGAGTCTGAAACCTATTTCTTTTCTTCCTAAGTTCACTCTCTTCTCCAACCTCCCTTGCAGTTACATGTGAACATGTAACAGAGTTTTGACCAATAGAATGTGGGCAGAAGTGACATACACCACTTCCACGCCTAGCCCACAAAATCCTCTCATGCAATTCCCCTCTCTCTCTTTCTCCATCTACCAATTGAAGAGTGATAACTCCAAGGACCTAGAGGAGGGCAGAGTCATACAATGGAAGTTGCCTAGGTACATGGATGACCAGTAGTAAATATTCATATTAGATTTTATATGAGCAAGAAATAAACATTTATTTGTTAAGCCCCTAAGATGCTGGGTTTGTTATAGAAGTTAGCATAACTTAGCCTAAAAATAATCTCTTAACTTGAATCCGGACACAAACACCTGATCTTACTGTTTATATGAACATAATCTCTGAACCTATACAAAAATACCTGTGCTGACCCAGCATTGGACCACCTGATCTCTTTGTAGGAATCTGTCATACTATAGTCTAAGAATGCCCATCCTGAACATGTACAGGAACCCATAGTCTAGAACTCTCTAAAAACTACTGTCTTCTCTTACATAGAACCGCCTGCTTTATTCAGTAAAGAAACAAAAGTGTAGAAACTGTAGTAATCCCTGACTTTATTCCTTAACCCCAGGAATCTGCGTGGCCCGCTAGAGGAACACCAGAAGTAACCGGACCCTGTTCATGAATTCTTGTCCTCACACCTGAAACAAATGGAATACCTCTCCTCAGGAAAAAAGGAACCCTTGCCCTCATCCTGTAAAACAGTGGTTCTCAACCTTCCTAATGCTGCGACGTATTTTCATTGTTACAAAGGGGTCGCAACGATTGGGATGTGCCTGTGGCTCAAAGGAGTAGGGTGCCGGCCCCATATGCTGGAGGTGGCGGGTTCAAATCTAGCCCCAGCCAAAAACTGGAAAAAAAAAAAAAAGGGCAGCGCCTGTGGCTCAAAAGGAGCAGGGTGCCGGCCCCATATGCTGGAGGTGGCGGGTTCAAATCCAGCCCCAGCCAAAAACTAAAAAAAAAAAAAAAAAAAAAAACAGGGCAGCGCCTGTGGCTCAAAGGAGTAGGGTGCCGGCCCCATATGCCGGAGGTGGCGGGTTCAAACCCAGCCCCGGCCAAAAACTACAAAAAAACCCAAAAAAACAAAAAACAAAGGTGTCACGACCCACAGGTTGAGAACCGCTGCTGTAAAAGAATCCCAGCCAGGGCATCTACCCAGAAGAAAAAAACTCCTTTTACAACAGGGACACTCGCACTAAACTGTTTATTGCAACTCAATTTACAATCACCAAAATGTGGAAACAGCCTAAATGCCTACCAATCTAGGAATGGATTAACAAGCTATGGTGTATGTATACCATGGAATATTATTCAGCCACTAAAAAAGATGGATACTTTACATCCTTTGTATTAACCTGGATGGATGTGGAACACATTATTCTTAGTAAAGCATCACAAGAATGGAGAAATAAGAATCCTATGTAGGCTCAGCGCCTGTGGCTCAACAGGCTAAGGCACCAGCCATGTACACCTGAGCTGGTGGGTTCGAATCCAGCCCAGGCCCGCCAAACAACAATGACGGCTGCAACCAAAAAATGGCCGGGCGTTGTGGTAGGTGCCTGTAGTCCCAGCTACTTGGGAGCCGGAGGCAAGAGACTCACTTGAGCCCAGGAATTGGAGGTTGCTGTGAGCTGTGATGCCACAGCACTCTATCCAGGTTGACAGCTTGAGGCTCTGTCCCAAACAAAAAACAACAACAAAAAAGAATCCTATGTCCTCAATTCTGATATGAGGACAATTAAGGTCCTAGTACACAGTGGAGAGTGGGGGTGGGGGTGAGGGATGAGGAGAGCTGAGAAAGAAAAGGAGGGAGAAGGTGG
>CAUYRH010026625.1:0-19029 GCA_963574655.1 Perodicticus potto
GTCCTTAGGCAGCAGCAGGCTCTGCACAGGCAACCTGGGGACTCCTCTGATTACACAGAGACTGAGAGGAGGTGTAGAGAGACAGAGAGGAGGAGGGGAGTGGGAGAGTGTGGGGCACATTCCACACATGCGCACTGCGGGCCAGGAGGAGAAGGGTACTAAGCAGGACAGCAAAAACACCCAGCGGGGAGAGACGAAAAGGAGCTGAGTTGGAGAGATGGCGTACATTCCACACATGCGCATTGCAGTCCTGACGAGTTGACTGCTAAGCAGGACAGGCAGGCCCTCAAAAACACCCGGTGGGCCAGGTCGAGTCAGCTGCTAAGTAGGACAGGCAGCTGGGGCAAAAACACCTGGCGGGCTGGATAAATGTCCTCAGCGGGCCGCATGTGGCCTGTGGGCCGTAGTTTGAGGACCCCTGTTCTAGCTCTTCCATCCTGGATCATAAACAGAATTTCTCAGGGCAGGGTTATCAGGCTCTGAGGCCCCAGGGTTTTTACTATGTGGAGATTGGGAAAGGGAGAGGGTTTGAAAGTGTCCTTCTAAAGGCAGACTGTTTTACTATTTTGCTCTCCTAACGTAGTCTGTGCTCACTTGCCCTCTGGCCTGATCACAGTCTGTAGTCCTCTGAGCCAATTGTTAAGCCTAATTATGGTTATTGTGCACTTGTCTGGGACTTTGATGGCAAAGGCCTCTTTCTGGTGTTCGTAATCAGTTTTCTGTCTTAGGTTGTCTCTAATCACATGCGAAGCCTCTTGTTCAGTGATGATAAATGTTTTCTATTCAGCTTGAGAAGAATCGTAGCCTGGAGTTACTTACAGAAACCTCCTAATTTCAGTTAGAAAAAGCTGAAGTCTGGGAGGGGTGGTAACATATTCATCATTCAGTTATTAAAAACACTTAATGGACACCTATGCACACTATGTGCCAGGCATGGTTTAGTCACAGCAGAAACATGTTAGGATAACGAAATTATTAACTCCCATGACGGTCCTCTTTATATTGAACTGCTTTTAGAAAGCCACTCAAACAAAAACAAAATAAAAGAAACTAAATCAATAAGAAGCAATAAAATGAAAATAAATAGGAAAAGGGAAAAAAGAGAAATGACAAAGAGAAAAGGTCATTCGGGAGGTCAGGACCTTCTAGATGACTAGGCACACACATTTACTTTTCTATCCCCAAAGATCCATTAGGACGAAAAGTAAGGCTAACATGAAAGCGGCTTTAGGAAGAGGGGTGAGTGTTCCAGAAGCAACACATCTGGAAGATATGTGTACAAAACAGATGATCAATGAAGTAATTGGATCAATGAAGTAATGATAAATACCATTAATACGAATGAAAAAGAGTAGTAATGAGGGAAGAAGGGCATTTGTTTTCCTGTTTGTTTTTGAATAGAACTTTGGGGAAATTCAAATGGCGTAATCATCAGGAAAAATGAAAAGGATTCATCTATGTGACATTTAATAGAAAGACTAATCAAACTGAGATGTTTCAAGTACCCAGAAAAGGCTTCCTACCCAGCTCCATCAGAATGGGCACAATTGTTTAAGAGGTAATAAAGGTAGATAAGCAAGGGGCATTTAAAGTTGGTACTAGAGCTATACAGAGAAGTTAAGTGGTGGTCCTGGGTAATACCAGCTGCCAACAGGAAGACTTACCTATTTTCTAGTGGCAAGCTCCCATCCATCTATTAGAATGAGTGTTTATGTCCCTAAAATTCATATATTGAAACTCTGAATTCCAATGGGGTTCAGGTGTTAAGAGGTAATTCGGTTGTGAGGGTGGGACTGTCATGATGGGATTAGTGCCTTCTAGGAATAGACAGAAGAGAGCTTGCCTTCTGTTCTTGTTCTCTGCCTTGTGAGAGCATCTCACAGAGATGGTCATCTGCAGAGTAGGAAGGGGCCCCCCCGGACATTGGATCTGCCAGTGACCTGGTCACGAATTTCTTAGCCTCTAAAAGTGTAAAAAATAAATGTTTGTTATTTCAGTTTCCCAGTCTGCGCTAATTTGCTATAGCAGCCCAAATGCACTCAAACACCACCCAGGTCACTTACCATAGTCGTGAAATCAAATTCACTAGCAAGGGAACTGTACCTTCCATATTGATTATCTATATTGATCATCCCAAACCCACTCTTATAAATTAACAACTAAGAATGTCCATATATTAAAGGAATATAACAGCCTAAAAATTAATCACCAAACTAGGCAAACTGATTTATGAGGTTTGACAATTAAGTTTGCACACCTGTTCTAGAAAAAGTGTTTAATACTTCATTCCTGAATATCAGTAAGGTCACCTTCAAAGCAATCCCCTTCAGAAGTTACACACTGATGCCATTGCCTAGTCTACCCTTCAGAACACTTTTGGAACTCTTTTTCTAGCATGGCCATCAGAGTAGTTGTAGTATGAAGGTCTCACAATTAAGTTCATGAATTCATCCTAGAAAAAGTGTTTCATGCCTCATTGTTGAATATCACTCTGACAGAGTTTGTGAAAAGTCCAGTGGCATAATAAACACTGAGTTTCCCAAAGAGGAACTCACTATGGGAGAAAGTAGAAGCTGGACAAATAAGCAAGCATTAATATTAAAATCAAAGGATCATTTGGGAAAGGCCAGGTATGACATATCATAAAGCTGAGACTAGCAATGCCTGTGAACCTAGCCACATGGGCAGGTTGGTTGTGGTAGCTGTGGGAAGGAAGGAAAAACTTTTCCCTTTCCCCTGAAAAAGTTTGCTGAAAGATCAACTCACAATAAGGAAGATTAATAAGAGAAAGAGATTACAAATCTATTTACTGTGTACATGGAGAGAATCATAGCGTGATTACTTAATATCCCAATGAGGTCCAAAAGTTTATATATCCTCAGTTTAGAGGGGAGAAGGAGATGAATACAGGTATAGTAGAACACAGTTGACCCCATCCCTACACTAACCACTTCCTTAAGTTGACCTAATTTTCATAGATTGGACATTCGCCACATGTATGTATCAGTATAGTAGGCCTAGTTCCTTATGTTGACCACCTCTGTGTGCTGACCAGTTTGTTGTAGTCCTATTGGTGGTCAACTTAGAGAGGTTCTTCTGTAATTCTGTTGAGTGCCAATAAATGATTACTAGGGAGGATAAATAGATACTTGAGAGAAAGAATGGATGAGGGAACAGATTGATTTGTAAATGATACTCCTTGGAAATCAAATTAACCTGAGAGACAGGTATTATTTTTAAAACAGGTTGTGTTAGATCTGGTTACATTCTTGATTCCCCCCTACCACCAGACTAATCAATGTAGGAATAACAGGGAGGTAGGGTGGAGAAGGAAAAACAATTATTCTTCTTGATGGGTCTGTCTGTTTTTTATGCAGATAGAGGAAAAGCCTGCCTGTTCCAAGGTCTGTTGATCTCTAAGGGATTTTAATTCAAAATACTCTTTATACCAAGGAGTTATATTTTGGGGTGAAATTCTCTGAGCTCCTTCATAATAAATGATGAAGTTTGAATGTGAGCTGAAAGTTCTATATTCTTAAAGTTTAAGTGCAGGGACCTGTACCTTGCTGTGATGGACAAAGTGCAGGAATACTTTGCCAATGTGTCCCTGTGTGTTAGCAGCAGAAGAAATACTATTATATTAGCAGATTCAGTCACTCAACTTTTCTCTATAACCTGGTTATACAGACTAAGGCCTTATATTGTGATAGGGCTGAATGTAGGGACCCACCCTGATAGAACCATCCCACTCTGGAAAGAACATCCCACTCAGGAAGGAATGAGTGCATTAATGTCCCACCCAGGAAGGAATTAATGTGCCAATTTCTACCTCTCCAAACTCTTATATTCCCACCCAACCTTAACTCATGTGCTGACTCCTTTTTCAGACTTAGCCCACTCATATCCAAGTGAATAAAGGCCACATCGCCCCCACAGAATCTGGACCCTGAGTTCTTTCATTCACATCTCTAAATAATCTCTCATTTTTGGTCCTTAATTTCTCAGATTGGAGCAAATCCTTTGAATTTTGGTGAAGTTTGGGAAAACCAAGGTCTACCTCAAGAAAAGGATATTTAGTTAGTTGTCAGCTAAGAAGCAATTGTAGAAATCCAAAACATGGCTAAATTTATACTCTCCAAAGGCTGAAATAATACTAAGTACCTAAAAGTTAATAATAAAGATCAGAACAGAAATAAGTGAAATAGAGACTGGAAAAATAATGCAAAAGATCAATAAAACTGAGTTGATTTTTTAAAAAGGTAATCAAAAATTAATAAAACTTTAGCTATACTAAGGAAAAAGTTAGAACTCAAATAAAATTATAAATGAAAGAGGAGACATTACAGCTGACAGTAGAAAAATGCAAAGGCGCACAAGAGACTGGTATGAACAATTATATGCCATTAACTTGGCTAACCTAGAAGAAAAGAATAAATTTCTAGAAACTGTTACAACTTACCAAGACTGAATCATAAAGAAATAGAAAATCTGAGCAAATAATGAGGGGATTGAAAAACTTCCCAGGAAAGAAAAGCCTGGGAACTGGGCTTCATTGGTGAATTCTACCCAACATTGAAAGAATAATTTATGCTAGCTCTTCTCAACTGTTCCAGGAAATTGAAGAGGAGGAAGCACTCCCAATCTCCTTTTATAAGGCCAATGTTTTACTGACAGCAAAGTCAAATGAGGAACTATAGGAAACAGAAAACTTTAGGACCATCAAAAAGCTGAATAGCAGAATGGATGTGGTTGAAGCCAAATCAGTTTTATGGATGATCAAACCGAGAGATTTTCCAAAAATGCAGTATAAAGAGACAAATTAAAATCGTGAAAGAAACTCAAATGCCCTTCGTTATATGAGGTACAGATAGTCATAAGTCATGTAAGATATTAAGAGATCCCAATGTCTAGCTAGTAACACATGGATAAGGACAAGCTAGAGAGAATGGAACGAATGACATCATCAAAGTATTAATAGAAGAGATTCTTTTTATTTCTGAGCTGAGAGAAGATATTAGTCTTTTGATTTAAAGGACTTAGAATATAGAGAAGCAGTATCTCAAAAAGGGGCTAGGAATGTTAGGGTGAAATTTGTAAAATTCTAGGAGAAAGAGAAAATCTTACAATTTTCTAGATAAAAACATGACTTACGAGGGAAAAAAATCAGAATCACAATAGTGTTTTCTAACACTGCTAGAAAATATGGATCATAGCTATGAAATCCTGAGGAATCAGAATCTTGGAATGTCTATCAGATTAGCTAATATTCAAGTTTGAGAGCAAAATAAAGACAATTTTAAATGTGGAAATTTGACTCTCACTGAAAAGATATATTACTATAGGATGTTCTTTAGCAAAATAAAAAAGGAAAGCAGAAGACACAGGGTATGGCAAATAAAATATGCAATACAACTTTCGATAAGTCTGAATAGTCATGAACTATTCACACAAACTTGGCATGAGTTTGGGGCAATTGCTAAGAAATTATTAAAATGGAACACATATAGAAACCTAATAAAAGAGTTACTGTAAATATTACTGTAAGTCATTAGGAGGCTTTTAGTAATGAAAACTTGTATATAAGTACACATCTAAAGGTGATATATCTGAGGAATAGAAACCAGGAAAAACTATTGTAAATTCAATATTAAGCTGAAAAGAGATGTTTGTATAGTAAATAAAATAACTTAGTAATCAAAACTCCAAAATTAAGTGTGAGACAGTATGTTATTATTAATAGCTAATATTCTGTGAGGGATTATTACATGCAAGATATTGTGTTTGCTAGATGGATACAATTATTGACTCCACTTATAGATGAGGAAATTACGGACAGAGAGAACAAGTAACTTACCCAAAGGCATCAGCTAGAAGGGAGCAAAGACAGGCAATTTAACTTCAGAGACATGCTCAAAGTCTTCAGAGACTGCCCTAACTATTATATTCTCAATCTCTTATTGGAATATAGATTGTTCAAAAATGACTCTGTACCACAGAGAAACTAACACTCTGTTTTATAGTCTGCAGGCCTTTTTCCAATATGTATAAGATGTGTTTCTTATACGTTGTATATTCTGGACTCTTGGTAACCTATTGTCAAAAATGCTGTGTAACAAACCACCTCAAAACATGGTAGTTTAAAATAACTATCATTTGTTCATCTGTGGTTCACCTGGAGGTTTGCTCTAAACTTGCTTACTTAGGTGGGTTGGCTTAGTTCCCTATGACTCTCATCTTCCCCTTGGGTCCCACAGGTTAACCAGGTCACAAGCTTTTCATAGTGTGGCAGAGGCAAAAAAAAAAAAAAAAACAAGCAGTGAGGTGTAATCATAGCTCATTGCAAACTTCAACTTTTGGGCTCAAGTGACCACAGCCTCTGAAGTTGCTGGGGCTACAGATGTGCACCCCATTGTCCAGCTAATTTTTCTAGTTTTGTAGAGACAAGGTCTTGCTCTTGTTCAGGCTGGTCTTGAACTCCTGAGCCCAAGTGATCCTCCTGCCTTGGCTTCACAGAGCGTAAGGATTACAGACTGAGCCACTTGCACTGGACACATACCTGTGCTTTTTAAGCCTTTGGTCTCATTAAACCTTTTAACATTCCATTGATCAACATATATAGCCTTGGAAGAACTGGAAATTCATGTGACAGAGGGCACAAATGCAGGGAGGGATAACAAATTAAGGTCATCAATGCTATATAACTTCACCAATCTACCTCTTTCATTGTTTTGTTGAAAATGGTGTAGATGTTACAATCATGTTAATACCTCCAGGGATCTATAGAGTACCTGTCAAATACTATGCTAAAAACCATGGAATGAAATAATAAATTATTATTCATTCATTAGAAGAAAACCTTCCTTAAGTAAGGTAATTATTTGAGGATGAGATTCTCCTTCCAACCTAATGTTGAGCTCATTCTATGTGTAGCAACTGAGGGTGAAAAGTGAGGCGAGGCCAAAGAATTAGAAGATTCTAAGACAAAAATATATATCCTGTTTCCAGTTAGTAGAAAGTAAGATGGTGAATGGATAAATGTGAGTGGAAAGTACTTTTCTTGTTTCTTGATAGGGGTTTCAGAAGAAATTTTTTAAGTAGTGAGAAAAGTACTTGATAAAATACTCTAGAAATTGGCTTTTTGCCTTAGGTCTATAAAACCTTGAACAAGTTCCTCAATTTTTCTGAGTGACAATTTTCTATCTTTAAAATTGGACCAGAGGAACTCTAAGATTCTTTTCAGTATTAAGGATTTAAGAAAGCAATTTTTAAAAATGGAAATATGAAAACAGTGTAGATGGGAATTTATTGAAATGTATTTTGTAAAATTAGGAGCAGCAGCTGATTTATAAGAAGCAATAACATTTTCTCTAAAATGATTAATTGTAATTGAGCAATTACTGTTGATATCAGGCTGGGTAGATCTCATGAATAAGAAAGTTGTAAAACTCATTCCAAACCGGTATTCTCTTTTGAACAAAAAGGAACATTAAGGCACTCTAAATTAAAAAAAGAAAAAAATCAGTACTAGATAAATTATGAATAGAAAACCCTAAAGATTATAATTCAGTTATAAATCACTGAATAGGCTCTAATTCTAAGTGATATACTAAAATAAGAAAATAAGAAATAGCACAGTGGGCCTGCCCTGAGATGTATCTTTTCCAGTTGACGATGTGTCCCATGAACTTCCTGTATTGTTTTACGTCAGAGCAGCGTAGTTACCATTTGTTCCTTCAACCTGAAAGGCTATGGCCATGTTCCAAATATCTCCATCTTCCTCTAAAAAGCAGTTATAAAGCCACAATCCACTAATGTATATGAATATACATTATAGATTAGGTTTATGTATACAAAATGACTCACTTCACCAACTTGATGCAGCAATATATCACATCTCCTTTATTTTGCCAATTAATCCTTTGAGAAACAATGTGTTTTTAGTAGCAGGAAGCCCAGCATCTCTTGTTTGAGCGCTTCTCCTCCACCTCCCCAAGTTGTTCAGGGGGCTTTCTTAGATAATTGCAGATTGGCAGTGACCCTCTACTAATAGCTTCTCCTTGCCAGATGGAGTCAAAGTTGAAGGGTGATGCTGGCCAGTTCCACAAATGTTCACCACTTTGTGAACCTAAGTCTCTATACTGGCTTCGCTTCATGCTTGGGTTCAATGTGGAGAGGGACTGGTGGAGCATTCTGGAGTTGTGAACTTAATTTGAATTTTGTCTTTGCTTCTTTTTATGTGAGTGACTTAAGTTATCTCACTTTCTGAGGCTTAGTTTCCTCACTTATAAAATTAAGGTAAGAATAGAATTTATCTCATAGTAGTCTTATGAAAATTAAACAGGCAACATGTATCAAGCAGAGTGTCTGGTCCCTCCAAGATCTGTGGAAAATGTACGCTCCTGTGATCACCATAACTAGTGTTATTGCTATTATTAATATAGTGATTATTTTCAGAAGTATAGCAACATACCAAGGTTGCTATAGTGATGAACTTAGTTTCTCTAATATTTTCCTCTTGGAAAATTTTCCTCCCTGTGCAAATTAGTCCACCTTTAGCTCTGCATACCGAAGCAATTGACCTCCTGGTTGTACATTTTCCTAAGGAACATGGGCAAAGTTTATGACAGGCAACTCGTGGAAGAGTAAATTTATATATGTTTAATATAACTTCACTAGTGTTATATGTTTAATATAACTTCACTAGTCTTCAGGAAAGTACAGATTAGATAAAAATAAGATAACTTTTTATACCCAATATAGCTACAAAAGCAAATTTCCAATAACATCCATCTGTGGAGTTGCAGAGCAAAGGCAGTCTTCATGTATGGTGGGTGAGAGGATCAATCATTATAGCCACTTTCATTCACACTGTCTTTAAGTAGTAGGGAATGGACAAATAACTGTGATTTATTTATAAAACAGAATGCTGTACAGTTTAAAATGAAGTGTGTATATGTGTATCAACATGAACTTATCTGAAAAGCATAATTTTAAGTAAAAAAAGTTGCTAAAAGATATAAATCATTTATACACTTTTTTTTTTTTTTAACCTATGACAGGGTCTTGGTCTGTCTCCAGACTAGAGTGCAGTGATCATCGTAGTTCACTGCAGCCTCCAACTCCTAGGCTCAAGTAATCCTCCTACCTCAACCTCCCAACCTCTCAAGCCTGCCACTATGCCCCGCTAGCTTTTCTATTTTTTATAGAGGTGAAGTGAGGTCTTGTTCTTGCTCAGGATGGTCTCTAATTCCTGGCCTCAAATAATCCTCCTGTCTTGGCCTCCCAAAGTGTAAGGATTACAGGCATGAGCCACTGTGCCCAGACAATATACATTCTTAAAACACAAATATATACACCTACATGAACAATAAAATAAAAACATAAAAATATTAAAAATATTAATGAAACATATTGGCTAAAGTTATATACCAACTTTTGGATGTTAGTTACTTCTGAAAAATGAGGAGAGTGGACAGAAGGAACATAATTGGATTATAAAATCTCAATGTAACATTTTATTTCCTTAAAAATATTTAAGAGACCATAGTAAAGTGTTAACAACTGTTACATATGTGTGATGGGTTCATAGATATATATGAAACCATTTCTGTTCCTTTCTGTAAACATATATTTAATAATATGCCACAAGATAAATAAAGAGGAAAAGTAATAGCTATTTTTAGCTTTGAAGACAATTAGAAAACATTTGGGAAAGAATAAAATTGTATTTCTAGCTCATATTATATATCAAAGAAAATTCCCTGTGGGTTCAATTTTAAATGAAAAGAAAATAAACCAGAAGATAATGTAGGTGATTATTTGTCTGACCTTCGTTGGAAAAATCTAAGCATATAGACATAATAAATTTAGACACAAAAAAGATTAATGGATTTTTCTACATGACATTTAAAGTTACTCTATATGCAAAACATATAAAAATAAATGATAGAACTGTTTAAGTTGATCTTTTTAACATGTAAAGGATTTATAGAAACAAAAGATATAAAATCATCCCAGGAGAAAAATATGGTAATGACATAAACAGAAATTTGCAAAAAAATAAGTAACTATGATCCAAGTGTGAAAGGGTTCAACAATGTGACCTCTCTACTCCAAATCCATCCTTCAAGACCTGCGCTGACACAGCAGACTGATTCTTTATGCGTTTCTCTTTTATGATGTGCATGATATTAAGCTTTGTCAGTAGAGAGCACTGAAGGGACACCTTTGGAGTAAGGGACCTCCTCTTACTGGGCTTGGTGTACTGTGTTTGTTCTTGCTCATACTACGTGTGGAGTCAGTTGTGTAGGGAGGTAGGGGCATCCGGTGGTGCTGTTCCCCAGCCGTGTGCCCACAGTGTACGCTCCCTCATTAATCCCCTGGCCTCAGCCTAGATTGGTGAACATCTTCCAGGGGGCCTCCCGAGGTCACTACAAAGATTAAAACTTGAGCCTGCAAAAGTAACCTGACTCCCTGGGGATGGCCACCCATTGTGAGCACCCGTACCATGGAGGGTGGTTTCTCATGGCTTTCCCAGAGCGACACCCATGCTTTAGGCCTGAGGCCATGGTGGTGCTTTGGTCGTCTCTTTCCGACCTGCCCACAGACCAGCCTAGGTCCACCTGCACATCAAAAGGCTGTTTCCTGCTTGACTGGTAACTGAGGACCAACTCTGGCCTGGGGGACCTAATGAACCTAAGAAATTTCACATGTCATGGCAAAGGATTTAATATGAACATTCTATTCTTTCTTTGACTTTTGTAATCAGCTTCCGATAATGTGTTCCGTATCTGCCCTGTGAAAGAATGAAAGGCCTTGCTTTTACAAACTGTTAGTAGTTTTAACTCAGGACATTTTTAGAGTCTAGATTTCAGATCTCATAATGAGAAAACATAAATGCTGCCAATAAATATTCACTAAAATCTTGCTTTATCATTTTTCTTCTGTCATAAGCATATATTAGCTATAATTAATATCAATAATCAAGGTTTATTGGTCTTAGCTAAATATCATCTGAAATAATATCAAGGTTAATAGATGCTCCAGAGACTATTAATTTTGAATGAAGGCTAAAAAGTCATCAACATCTCCATTATTATGCACCTCCTAGTGTAAAATTTGTTTTATAAACTGTAGTTTTCAGAAAGTACGTGTTTCATTCTGAAGGAGAATAAGAAGAATATTTAAAATCTGTTAGAATTATGGGCATGAAAACTAAACAATAATGTGATTTAATGGAACTTCACAAAGTCTTTCCTAAAATCACTTCTCTACCTTACTTGCATTTTAGTGATTGGATTTTTAGGTGGAGTGTGGCTGGAGCAAGGGAGATGCTATCATCAGTCATAAAAAGGCCAAGGAAAGAAGTGGAGAGTAAATCAATGGGTTCAAGAATATAGATAGCAGAGCAGAACTGGGAAGCAGAGCAGAGCTGAGAGGAGCCATTTAGATTTCCATTTGTTATAACACTTCCCTGCTCCAAGTAACCCTATTATGTATGATTCTACTATAGTTTTAGGGTAATGTTACAAAGTGGAAATCAGAAGCAGAAGTAACAGAGAGTGCCAAAAAAACCCAAAATATCCTCCAGAAATATATTCATACTTTTACAGTAGAGAAAAATTGATATATGTGAATTAAAATAAAATTTTAATAGCCAGCATGCATTCTTATTTTTGCAACCATTAACATGAAACCAACTGCTGGTTTGAAATTAGCAAAAACCTTTAGCACCAATTGTTTACAAAGAAAGATCCATGAAAGTTTACAACAAAAAAAAACTTATAGAACTTTCCTGTAGTTCTCCTACTGAATCTATTAAGAACTTCCAATCCCATAGTATATTGAAAAGTATTCTTTATTTGATCATAAGGTTGATCTTTCAAAGGGATTGATTCTAATTATAGGTTCAGTAAAGATGTTAATAAAATGATTTACTATGACAGCCTTGCCTCTTTGGCAATAATTATAAAAATGATCAATTCTTTCAACAGATAAACATTAAAATAGTTGTGGACACTGTGGATAATATATCTATAGTGTTCACACAGTATAACGTAGAAGCTCATGAGGATTATTAAAAATATATCAATGACCTCTATAATTCAATAACAAAATATACAATGTCAGGAGAATAAAAAAGGCAAATACAGTTATTGGTAATTAATTAAAAAAAATAGATATTCTAACACATGCATTAAGAAGTTCATTTCAGTGATAGTCAAAGAAATGCTAATTATAGTTAGCATTAATAATATAATTTTTAAAACAGGATCTTCCAAATTTTAAGAATATTAAAAACTAAAAACTATCTAATATTGGTAAGAATTTGTAGAAAACAGGCTTTTTCCCCCCAGTTTTTGGCCAGGGCTGGGTTTGAACCCGCCACCCCCGGCTTATGGGGCCAGCGCCTTACTCCTTTGAGCCACAGACACTGCCCAGAAAACAGGCTTTTTCATGCCATCTCTTATGTGAAATATTTGTCAAAGCCTAGAGAAAGAGACTTTTGACCAAACAATTATTTCCGGGAAGTTATCTTAAGCAAAGAAGAACAAATTAAGACTTTTAAGTGCAAAATGGTTTACCACAACATTATTTAGAAGAACAAAAATGTAAATGTTCTTATGTCTAACAATTATTGGGAGAAGCAGACTGCTTGGACCCTGGGCATCCTCCATGCTCTTGCCAAGTGTTCTAGATAGTAAGACTTATAATTGTATATGTTTTATATACTGAATAGCTTCTGTAACTAGTCATATAGGCAGTTAATTGTTTCACAGAGACCACAGACTGACTGCCATGCACAGCACATTCCTTGAGAGGTAGGGGACTGACTTCTGTGCTGCTAGCTAGCTATGGTAAGTATAACTTATCCAAAGCCCTGGAGCTTGGATTCTGGGATCCTGGGTTCTTCTCCTATAATTCAACATTCTTCATGTGTTGGTGTCACCTGAAACCTGGGTATACTCGAGGGTAAGTGGAACCAATGCATATTTATAAATGATCCTGTTGCCTACTGTGCTGTGAGTGAGGAAGGCTCTTTTCTCTAACTCAGCCCTCCTGGGTCTTCTGTTACCTACCATTCATGAATCGGTCATAGTTTAACATGTTAGCTCACGAGTAGAGTAAAAGCTCAGGCTCTTCATGGTTCTTCACAAAATAGGAATTTAGCTAGCAAATTATACGCATGTGATAGAGTACTAAGTTGCCATTGAAAGTTGTGTTCTCAAGCAATGTTATTAATAAAAATATTTCCAATATTGATTAGAGAAAAATTACAAAATAGAACACCTGGATAAATATTTTAAAAAGTCTGTACATGCTTGGGAAAAATTCTAAAAAGTATATATATGAAAAGTTGAGTCTAAGAGTATTTTTTTTTTTTTTGAGACAGTCTCAAGCTGTTGCCCTGGGTAGAGTGCCGTGGCGTCACAGGTCACAGCAACCTCCAACTCTTGGGCTTAAGTGATTCACTTGCCTCAGACTGCCAAATAACTGGGACTACAGGCAGCCACCACAACGCCTGGCTATTTTTTTCGTTGTAGTTGTCATTGTTGTTTGGTAGGCCCGGGTTGAATCCGAACCCACCAGCTCTGGTGTATGTAGCTGGCACCCTAGCCACTGAGCTACAGGCACTGAGCCGAGTCTAAGAGCATTTTAAAAACAATTGCGTTACTTAGTTTAGTTGTTCTCAGAGTTCAATGAGCATTAGACATGAAAGGCTAAGACGTGCATGGTCCGTGTCACATGCACAGATTCTGATTCAGTAGGCCTGGTTGGGCATCAAGAATTTGCATTTTTAGCAAAGTCTTAGATGCTACTGCTTGTCGGGGAGGCACATTTTTTGAACCACCATCCTAGTCCATGTGGTAGTTAGGTACATGGATTCTGAAGTCAGCTTTCTCAAGTTGATCTGATCCTGAAACTACCTCAGCCAAGTTTTAATATTCTTTGTGCCTCATTTTCTTATCTGAAAATGGGGATATAAAAACTCCATTTTAGTCAACCCATCAACGTCTACTATCTTACAAGCGCTCTTGTTATATTTTTAGCTTGTCTAAAAATCATAACTATGCTGATACCAAGAATTTTATGATTGACCCTACCAAGTTCTTTGTGTTACAAGTGTGGACCATTGTAAAGTATGAGATTTTAGATTAATGTGAACTGGTCTTACTGTCACCTAACTAGCTTTAGTTTCCTTGTCTGAAATAGGAGTAATAATTTCTCTCCTGCATTGTTTTTGGAAGTAATTAAATGCAATTTTATTTGTATATACATCTGGCAAGTAACCCAAGTCTGTAAATATTAATACTCCTTCTTATACCACTTGTGGCTAAACATTACCCACTATTAACAAAAATTAATGAGCACCTATGTAGTTCTATTTTTGATTTCAGGAATACATCATTTCACAGGATCTAAGAGGTCCTACTCTTTTGGAGTTTACATTATATGGGAAGGAAATTTTAGACTAAGGGCTAGAAGCTAAAAAGACAGGAGTTGTAATGGGAAAGTAGTATTAGGAGGGACAAAGCTTTGATTTCCCTGCTAGTCTGCTGCTAATTTTATGTTTAGTATTGAACAAATCATTTATCTGTGTTTTACTAGTCAACTGAGAAGGTTGGGAAGGATATTTCTAAGATCTGTTTAATTCTAATGGTCTTTCAATCTAAAACTTCTAAAGCTTCATAAACTAGGTGGTGAAAACTGAGATGCCTTTGTGAACAAGCCAGGGAGTGGAGACGTGTAAAATGGCTGGCTGGCTACAGAGCATGGTGGAAATAGCGTATTTGGAGAGTTCACACCTTCCCAAAGACATTTACATTAAAGTTGCTTTTAAAGCATATGTTTATCAAATAAATCACACTGGAAGTCTGCATTCTGTAGCATTTGGTCTATATATTAGTACTGACTTAGCCGCTCAGGGAATTATACTTCCCCACCCTTTGGTTTTCTTGTTTTCAGAATAGGCTTAATAAATGTCAGTTTTAAAAACTTCTTAAAGGCTTTTGAAATAATTATCTTCTAAATACTTGTAGTTAGAATAGGGAGAAAGATGATGTTCCACTTTTAAATATGAAAATGTTTGTATATTGATTTCATATGAGTATTGAGTACATAGGATTTTTTTTTTATTCTTGAGATAGTTTACTAAGAAGAATGTGTTTCAACATATAAATAAATACAAGCTCACATGAAAGAAAAAAACAAGTATAGTCCAGCAAGGAAAAGGGGAGAGCAGGGAGTGGGGGAGCAGAGGGAGGGCAATTGTTGGGATCTCACCTAAGGAGCAAAATGTGAGGGTGTTCAGCATGCCCCAGGGTGAAGGGCTTAACTACAACTTGAACTTTACTTTAGAATTGAAAACCTAAACATCTTTAATAAAAACATAAAAAAAAAGAAAATGCGTTAATTCTATGAAACAAATGTACTAGCTTTGTTCCAAACTATTCAATTCTTTGTGCTTCTCACTTCAATGTAAACTATAATAATAGTAAATGTTGAGCAATTACAGATAAATAGCCAAAGAAGTTTTAAAAATCTGACTACACAGAGTCAACTTGTACCTGGTGGTCTGAGGTATGAGGTAGAGTTACATTTGCACTGCGAGTCACGTATATTTGAGAAGCACATTAGTTATAAGGATATAAATCCACTAACTATGTATAGAGTTTATAACACGGAGTTCATTAAAGAAAGGATATCCTTTGGGAGAAGACTTACTGCAAACTCTAGGGATCATGAAAAGGGATCTTAAAATAAAAGATCTTGCTTCTTATTAAAAGAGAAATTTTGTCTGAAAATTTTCTAATACCCTGCTTTGTTGGACTTAAGATTTTAGAAAATGAGAACTAAGATGAAATAATTTACTGCATACTTACTTTGATTTAACTGAGAACGTTTGATTAGGCTCTCACAAACCAATGCGGGTCAGAGAGTGAGAATGCCATGTGAATTCCGGATGTACCAAATATGGATTGCTCAGGAGGAAAAATAAATGACTTTGAAAACATCTGCAAGGAAGAAGCCTCCAAACCTCAAAAACAATGCTAATTGGCATCACATTTGGGTTTATTAAGAATAACTTTTTCCACTAAAGTGTTAAAACTTTAGAAAATTAGTAAAAAGCACTTTACTTTTAAATAGTTAAATTTGAGCTGGGTGCCTGTAGTTAGAGTGCTGGCCTTCCCGGCTCATACCTGTAATTCCAGCACTCTGGGAGGCTGAGGTGGGTGGATTGCTTGAGCTTAGGAGTTTGAGACTATCCTGAGGAACAGTGAGATCCCATCTCTAAAAAATAGCCAGGCATTGTGGCAGGTGCCTGTAGTCCCAGCTACTTGAAAAGCTGAGGCAAGAGGATTGCTTGAGCCTAGGAGTTAAAGGTTGCTGTAAGCTATGATGTGAATGTACTTTACTGAAGGTGACAAAAGGAGCTTCTCTCTGAAAACAAAAAAACAAACAAAAATAAATAGTCAAATTTGACCAAGAAGCCAGGAAGTGAATCTATTCTTGATAAAAATCTCTTAATTTTGATTTTTTTTTATTAAATGTATTTGATTGTTTTTTAATTGTAAAATATTTTTAATTTTGAGAACTATATATGTTGGTATAGTTTAGAGAATACTTGTTATCTCATTAGGGTGTTGTATTACTAAGTTTTTTTTCATTTCTTACAGCTTCATTGACTTATACTGATGTGCAATAAGCTGCACATATTTAATACTCATTTGATGTTATGACATAGACATATATGCATATATATGTGCAGACATTAAAATATCACCACAATAATATAATGAACATTATAGCACACCCAACCTTTCTTTTTGCCGTTTCATAATTCCTCCTCCCCAACTTCCTTGACTCTACTGTTCTCTGCTATTCTTCTGACACCTCTAATAGATTCCCTGGCTGATTATTATCCTAAAAGAATCCTGAATTCTATAATCCCAAATGTGTAAATCTTGAAAGATCAAAATCCCTATAATTCTGAAAAAAATAAAAAATTTCTTTAAAAGATATTTATTTACATGTTTAAAAGGGGATCATATATATATATGACATATAAAATAGTAAAAACATTTTATGTATACATATGTAAAAATAAACATATCTATGATACAATGCTTCATAGGTCACTTTATACAATGAAATAGGAAATGATAACGTAAGTATTTTTGTAAACATAAGCACTCAGGTATTCTAATGACACACAGGTATAACAGTTATGAGCAGATCCATTTTCATAAAGTAACAGATTAAAAAGAAAATGTATAAAAACATATTACTATGGCTGGTAATTATGTGCACCCAGCTTTATAACTACAGTCATCTGAAAATCTGAAATACCATGATAGAAAACTCAAATCTTTTGGGAAGATCAATCTAAAACCATGATTGGTCTCTACTGCATCATCACTGTCCTGGTCCCCTACAGAGCCAAGATATCGAGAAATTTTATCTTTTACAAATGCAGATGTACAAAAGGATATCTCTTCATTTATTGAGTAAATTTTTTTTTTAATTTTTATTAAATCATAATTGTGTACATTAGTGCAATCATGGGGCACAATGTGCTGACTTCATATACAATCTGAAATATTTTCATCAAACTATTTAACATAGCCTTCATGGCACTTTCTTAATCACTATATGAAGACATTTGTATTCTGCATTTAGTAAGTTTCAGCCATACCCTTCTAAGATGCACCATAGGTGTGATCCTACCAATCGCCCTCCCTCCACTCATCCTTTCCCCTCCCCTCCCTTCCCTTGCCCTTTCCCCCATATTCTTGTGCTATAATTGGGTTTTAGCCTTCACATAAAAGCTACAAATTAGCTTCATAGTAGGGCTGAGTACATTGGACACTTTTTCTTCCATTCTTGAGATACTTCACTAAGAAGAATATGTTCCAGCTCCATCCATGTAAACACAAAAGAGGTAAAGTTTCCATCTTTCGTTAAGGCTGCATAGTATTCCATGGTATACATTACCATAATTTATTAATCCATTTGTGGGTCATTGGGCACTTGGGCTTCTTCCATGACTTAGCAATTATGAATTGGGCTGCAATAAACATTCTGGTACAGATATATTTATTATGATGTGATTTTTGGTGTTCTGGATATATACCTAGTAAAGGAATTTATAGGATCTAATGGCAGGTCTATTTTTAGATCTCTAAGTATTCTCCAAAAATCCTTCCAAAAGGAATATATTAGTTTGCATTCCCACCAGCAATGTAGAAGTGTTCTCTTTTCTCCACATCCACGCCAGCATCTCTGGTTTTGGGATTTTGTGATGTGGGCTAATCTTACTGGAGTTAGATGATATCTCAAAGTAGATTTGATTTGCATTTCTCTGATGATTAAGCTTGGTAAGTGTTTTTTCATGTGTCTGTAGGCCGTGCTCCTGTCTTTAGAGAAGTTTCTCTTCAAGTCCTCTGCCCACCCTAAGATGGGATCACTTGTCCTTCTGTTGCTAATACGTTTGAGTTCTCTGTGGATTCTGGTTATTAAACCTTTGTAAGAGGCATAACCTGCAAATATTTTCTCCCATTCTGAGGCTGTCTGCCTGCTACCACTTACTGTGTTCTTAGCAGTGCAGAAGCTTTTTGGTTTGATCAGGTCCTAGTAGTGTATTTTTGACACTGCTTCAATTGCCTGGGGAGTCCTCCTCATAAAATATTCACCCAAGCCGATTCCTTCAAGAGTTTTCCCTGCACTTTCTTCTGATATTGTTATAGTTTCATGTCTTAAGTTTAAATCTTTAATCCAGTGAGAGTCTACCTTAGTTAATGGTGAGAGGTGTGGGTCTAGTTTCATTCTTCTTCAGGTTTTCTGCCAGTTTATCCAGCACCATTTGTTAAATAGGGAGTCTTTTCCCCACTGAATGTTTTTAATTGGCTTGTCAAAGATCAAGTAATGATAAGTAGCTGGATTCATCTCTTTGTTCTCTATTCTGTTCCAAACATCTACCTCTCCGTTTTTGTGCCAGGACCATGCTGTTTTGATCACTATTGATTT